>JABJVR010048732.1:0-23685 GCA_025773905.1 Chitala chitala | reverse complement strand
CGCTTACTGAGTGTTGTTAAAAGAAGAGGTGATGTATCACAGTGGTGAACATGCCCATGTCCCAACTTTTTTGAAACATGTTGCAGCCATAAAATTGGTAGTAATAATTTATTTACAAAACGCAATTGTACAGGTGTACCTAATAAAGTGGCCGGTGAGTGTATAAGACACATTCTTTTACTGAGTTTTCACTAGTTGACACTTTAGACCTTAAATAAATTGATAGTTAGACCTGTCCATTAGACCCCATAGACTCCAACTTAACTGCTTAAAGATTACCTAGAAATTTTAGAGGGACCTTTAGTGGATCTAATGAACTCATCCCTGGCTTTAGGAGTTGCACTCAACTCATTCGTTAGGCCATTGCTTAAAAATATAATATAGATAATCTGGATTCAGAAGTAGGTGGCATGGTGGTTAGCACTGTTACGTCGCGCTTCCAGCCCTGAGGTTTGATTTCTGCCTTGGGTCTGTGTGTGTATGGAGTTTGCATGTTCTCCCTGTGCTTGGTGGGAGTTTTCTGGTTTCTTCCCACAGTGCAATGACATGCAGGTTAGGTTGATTGGTGTGCCTAAATTGCCTGTGGTGGGTTGGTCTCCTGCCCTGTGCCCTATGTGTTCTGGGATGGGCTCCAGGATTCCCTGTGACCCTTACCAGGAATAAGCAGCATAGAAGATGAGTAAATGGATTCAGAAGTAATTAGTAATTATAAACCTACTTCAAATCCCTTTTCTCTCCAAGATTCTGGAAAAAAAAAGTTGCATTATAGCTGCCTTCAGTCTGGCTTACGACAAGGACACAGCACAGAAACAACACTGACTAGCATTGTAAATGATGTTATCTCTCATTCTGTTAGATCTTAGTGCTGCATTTGATAATGTTGATCATTTTATTTTGGTAAACCAGCTTCAAACTGTTGTGGGCCTTATCAGAATGGTTCTTAGGTTGTTTTCTTTTTATCTTACAAACCATTATTACTACGTTCAGATGTGGAATGATAGCACACCCTCATCCATGTCACCACTTAGATATGGAGTACCACAGGGATACATGTTACCTCTAGGTAATGTTATACGTAAGTATAATAAGAATCATACTTATGCTGATGATACTTAGTTATACCTTGTGGTTAAACCTAATGATAATGTATCAGCTAACACATTAGTTAAGTGTCTCAAAAACATTGAAAGATGGATAGGCACAAACTACTTATCACTAAAAACAGATAAAACTGAGATCTTTGTTTGGGAGATGCTTGGGAGTAATGATTCTCCTAGGAGCACTTTCAGTTCTGCCCTCAGTGCCGCTGACCTGTGTTTTTCCATTAGCAACTCAGCATGTAACTTATGTATCATTTTAGACTCAAACCGCTACTTTTATTCTCACGTCAATGTAGTTTCACAGATAAGCTTTTTGCAACTGAGAAATAGCTGTGCTGTTTTCTTGCTGTAGAAAATACTGAAAAAGTTGTGCATGCTTTTGTTTACAGACATTTAGTTTACTGCAACACTTTACTCTTTGGAAATACAAACCAAACACTAAACACGTTACAGTGCATCCAAAACGCAGTCGCTAGATTTATCACTGGAAGCAGAAAGTACATTACATGCAAGTCCCGTACTATCATCACTCCACTGGCTCCCTGTTAAGTACAGATCCGATTGCTTGTTACCATATAAGGCACTGAACGGCAGGGCACCACTATTTCTGTCAGAGCTGATTAACACTTACACTCCAAATCATTGCCTATGATCGCAGAATGCAGGCCTTCTTATTGTTCCACACACACAAAACGTATTGGTGCTAGAGCTTTTAGTTACAGAGCCCCTTGTCTGTTTAAATCTCGACTGAAGACCTACTTCTTTCATTAAGCTTTTTCACAACAGTCTCCATAGCTCACTGTAATTACTGCTGTTGTACATGCCAATATAACTGTGATATTTTGTTATGGGACTGCTAGTATTTTTGTATTATCCCTTCTTCTGTATCCATATGTGTACCTAGTGCCCAACTGGGCACCATCTGAATCCCCTTCCCCCTCACAGATGGGGCCCAAGAAACACCTTGAGCCCAAAGAGAACTGCTCCCACACCTGGTGCACAGAAGGACTCCATATTCTTATTGTCATTTACATTCATCCATTTTCAGCTGTGTATCCTGTAATGTTAGCATGCCCAGGAGGGGCTGGGCAGCCAGTCAACCTTGGGCCCCCAGAGGTTTTGTTTCTCCACACTGTGGAGTTTTTGTTCCACTTCTCCATTTTTGTCTGGCTTTATCATCTTTAACCTCAGTCATCTACTGTTAGTTCTGTATTGTCTCATTTCTTTCTGTGAAGTGCTTTGAGACAACTTGTTTTGAAAGGAGCTATATCAAAATAAATGGAAATAAATTGTAACTGTTCTTTATTCCTACTGAGCACTATTTATGTGTGGTGTTTCTATGCTTGGCTTTGTGTTAAACTCACTGTGCATGTGTACCCTTCTCACCCATGTTCCATGTACTGTTGTGTGTGAGCTTTCTGTTTCACTTGGCTGTTTTCCCCCTGCCTTTCTGTGCCTTGGTTTTCTCCCATTTTTCTTTTTTTGCCCACTTAGCCTTAGTATTGTTTGTATTTTGGATTAGTTTTTTCATTGCTGCATGGGTTTGTGCTTTTTATATTGCATATCTTTTTTTGCACTTGTTTTGCTGTTAAAATGTTTGTGAATACAACTTCCTTTGCGTCAGTGTTCTTGTCCTATCTGGATATGACTATATGGCTAGAATGTACAGTGAAAACAAGATTCATTAGAAACCTAGCACTACAGCAGGTAAAAAGAAAAAAACAATACATTTCATTTTTGATTCTATTCTGTGAAATGTTGCACCGTACTCCTAACTCAAAGGTTACTTAAATGACTAAGAATGGGGAGACAGTGGAAGCCTTGATACTATGTGTTTTTGTCTTTCTTTGGGCATGTTTTTGCACTCTTTTGCTTCTCATTAGTCACAGGATGTGTAGTTTTGGTGCATACAGAAGAAGATGGACTGCCTGCAGTCTCTGCACTATATACAGCCCACCACAGAACCCAGGCAGAGCAGCGCTCGCTCACAGGTGTCTCGCTTTCATCTCAGATAAAGCAGAAGATGAATGATCTTCAACAGAGCATCTACCACCTGAGACCATCTCTTACTGTTGCTCTCCATGCCACCTCATCATGCAGCGCATGTTTATGCCCAGAAACACTCCGTGTGAGGACGGACACACACACACACACACACACACACACACACACATTGACCCTTGCACACAAACAGGTGAGCCTTCCCTGACTGCCTCCCTCTGGTGTTCTCTGAACTTGTGGTAAGGCCTGTGGTTCCTCTGCGGTCTCTTTGTTGCAACACGTTGTTATGGAACTCCATGTTGAAGACGCAGGGGCAGGAGAAGTCAGTTCAACATTCATCTGCACACTCCTCACACATACTCTATGGTCACATACTCCATAAAAGACTTCAGGAAGAACTGTATATTATACATTGAAAGCTCTGTTTTGGCACATTTGAATAGATGAGAATCTTTATGTCATGTTTGCACCTAAAGCAAAAATTTTGAGGTCTGGTCAGGGTGTAACATTTTGTGAGGCAGGTGAGAGACATGAGGCCTACAGTGCATAAGGGGAGGGTTATTACCAGTTAAGCCAAACACAAAACAGGGGATATGTAATGAGGAGACAGGTAAGGAACAAGAGATATCACTAAGTCTTGAGGCAAAAACATATTTACCAATACACAATAGTACACTTACATTTATAATAACCAGCAAGGAAACCACAGAGACAAGGAACTTAGACCACAGAGGGGAAAATAGGACACAACTGGAGACATCTAGGAGACATTGAGGACATGATAGGTACAGGGTGTTTCACGACGGAAAGAGACTGCCCTGTCCCAGTTGTATCTGCTCTAGTCTTATCTGCACTTATCAAGTACTGGTTAGAAAAAGGAATTTCTTTTCTTGGGACACGTAAATAAAAAGATCTGCAAAAACAGAGTGACATGATTATATATGATACACTATATGGACAAAAGTATTTAGCTAAACATGTTAATTACTGACTTCAGGTGTTTCAATCAGACGTGTTGTCACAGTTGTATAAAATCAAGCACCCAGCCATGCAGTCTCCATGTGCAACCATTTGTGATACAAAATGGGTCATTCTGATGAGCTCAGTCAATTCCAGCATGGTACACATCACCTTTGCAAAAAGATGGTTCATGAAATTTAATCCCTGTTGGAAATTCCACAGTCAACTGTTAGTGATATTATTAGAAATTGGAAGCTTTTACGAACAACAGCAACTCAGCCACGATGCGGAAGACCACGTATAAACACAGAGCGAGGTCACTGACTGCTAAAGCGCATGGTGTGTAAAGTTCACAGACGCTCTGCTGATTCCATAGCCGAAGAGTTCTGAATTTCCACTGGCATTCATGTAAGCACAAAAACTGTGCAGTGGGAGCTTCGTGGAATGGGTTTCCATGGCCACACAGCTGCATGCAAGCTTCACATCACCAAGTCCAATGCCAAGCGTCAGATGGAGTGGTTTAAAGCAGACCAATACTGGATTGTGGAGCAGTGGAAACGTTCTGTGGAGTGACGAATCACGCTTCACTGTGTGGCAGTCAAATGGGTGACTCTGGGTTTGGCGGATGCCGGGAGAACATTACCTGGCTGACTGCATTGTCCTAACTGTGAAGTTTGGTGGAGGAGGGATAATGGTATGGGGCTGTTTCAGGGTTTGGGCTGGGCCCCTTATCTCCAGTGAAGGGAAATCGTAATGCTTTGGCATATCAAGACATTTTGGACAATGTTATGCTTCCAACTTTGTGGCAACAGTTTGGGGAAGGCCCTTTTCTATTCCAACATGACTGTGCCCCAATGCACAAAGCAAGGACTATAAAGACAAGGTTTGATGAGTTTGGTGTGGAAGAACTTGACTGGGCCACACAGAGCCCTGACCTCAACCCTATCGAGCACCTTTGGGATGAACTGGAATGGAGATTGTGAGCCAGGCCTTCTCATCCAACATCAGTGCCTGACCTCATGGATGCTCTACAGAATGAATAGGAACAAAGAAACACTCCAAAATCTTGTGGACAGCAAGATCCAAGAAGAATGGAAGCTTTTATAGCTGCAAAAGGGGTACCAACTCCATATGTATTTGAATACCATGTCATTTCAGTCCCTGTTGGTGTGATGGTCAGGCAGCTGAATTCTTTTGTCCATATAGTGTAGTTTGTGAAAACAGAGTTTGTGGTGTTACTTTAGCAGATACATGTTGTTTAGCCATATGTCTGTTAAATTTGCAAATGTCCCCAAACACATTTTTGTTTCTGAGGATCTGCAAGTATTTTTCTCAACTTAAAGTGGCTGCACCCCTTCATTGTGTCAGTTTTAGTGCTACCTGTTAAATAATAACTTGGATGCAAGTTTTAACTAAGTAAAAACATCATAAAACTCCCTGCAACTAATTCAGTCAAACAGCACAATCACTGACCGCTCTAACTGAAACAGTCACATGACTTTGAGCAATAGCTTTGAGTTGGAGTTTGCATTATTATTAGCATTTAGCTGATAGTTTATGTAATGAAAGAGCAAATGTGAAAAAGTTAGAGTGAAGAGATGTGGGTTTAGTGCCACATGGCTTACATATCATCATCATAAAGGTTCATGCGTTATGCTACAGAGAAACGGACTGCTGAACACCTGAAGTGCACATCACACGAAGTTCGTGTCAGACCTACGGTGCATTTGGAAAGTACTCAATTTTGTTATGTTGCAGCCTGATACTACAATCATTGAAATTAATTTTTTTCCTCATTAATTTACTCTCAGTACCCCATAATGACAAAGTGAAAACAGTATTTTAGAGGTGTCTGTAAATTTATTAAGAAGAAAAAATTGAAATATGACATGTACATTGTGACACGGCCACATATGGTCAGGTTACCCTTATTATAATAGGTGCCCAATATAAATAAGGTGGCAATATTGTCAAGGGTTTCCACAATAATGTGTAATTGCGTGACAGGCGGGACGGTAGAGCAGGGGTTAAGAAATAATTCGTTAAGTTTTTTCATCTGACATACATGTGGTATATCTCAGCGCATTACAGAGACGCTTCATCAAGAGAATCATCCCGTTGTAAATTAGTAAAATCCTGCTAACTTTTGCCGGATTGTTACAACATAAGTTGAGTATTCAGAGCCTTTACTCAGTACTTTGTTGAAGCGACAGTTATAGCTGTGATACCCACCTGGACTTGTGCCATTCTCCTTTGCGCTAACCTTACTCACCCATGTGTTGCTTTTTTCATTCTTCTTGGTTCAAATTTATAGGTGTTTTATGTTGTGCCAACCAGCCCTAAAATGTGCACCAACCAATACCATGCTGGGACTGGTTGGCACAAATGCACAACTTGTCTATAATTAATAAATTAATTAACAAATAATAATTAAATAATTTTAGAATTTCTTTTTCATTACAAAAATTGTTATATGTGATATTAATATTTTCATTGTTAAGTGTTTGCTTGATGTCTGTAAGTAGATGACCGTGTTTATAAAATGTATATTTATTGTGTAGTGTTTGTCAAGCTTTACCAGCATCATTTCCAAATTATTCTAACTATCATGACTGCATACGCTGTATGTTTATATAGCTTTCACAGTGTCTACATGCAACTGAAGTTGGACAGAATCAGGAATGAAAAAGAAGGACCGGTTGGAGACTTGCTTTAATTTGCAATGCCAAATCCAGCTGCATACACACACAGGCACTGTAGAGGGGGACACTAGGAGACTGCTGAGGTCTTGAACCTGACAGTGGCCCTCCCTGGAAATTAGAACATTTAACGTTACATCCTTCATGGGGTCCACAATGTTAAGCGGCAGCCCTGGCTACATGTAATCCAAATTACTTTCTAAACCATTGTAAATTCATTCAGTACAACAAGGCATATGGTCAGTTTCTTCCACAAAGCAATAGTTATATGTTTCTTATAGTTAACATGGTATTAACTGTATTGCTAGAATGCTATAAAATAAAATCAGACCTACTATGTTTACTTAATTTCCTTACCAATTATATAGGTTAAAGAAAACAGCCGGAGTGTTGACATGCTCAGGCTGTTTGACTGCCATGATGAAGCTAGTTAAATTGCAGGGACTCGACTTTGGAGTTATGTCTGAGTTCTCTGCAAAGTCACAAAAAAGAAGCAACCTAAAAACACACACAGTCAAATCAGATATCATTTGTACAGACAGATAACTGTACCAACCTGCACTGTTTAGTCAGTCATCTTCTATACCACATCATCCAGTTAAGAGTCACAGGAAGCCTGGAGCCTATCCCAGAACACAAGGCAGGGGACCAACCCACCACAGGACACACACACTATGGGCAATTTGGAGACACCAATCAACCTAACCTGCATGTCTTTGGACTGTGGGAGAAAACCCACAAAGCACAGGGAGAACATGCAAACTCCACCCACACACACACACACACACACAGGAGGAATCAAACCCCAGGCTTGCAGGTGCCAGGCGACACTGATAACCACAGTGCCACCAATTTAATTCAACTTGCTCTATTTTATACAGCGTCTTTTACTACAATGTGCCTCTAAGCACTTTACAAATTTATTTAATCAATGAATAAAAACACTGCTGTACATATTTTTAAAGATGGGAGTATTAAAAGGACTATTGAAAGAAATCCTACCTGAAGGTTACAGTATAAAAAATAACTGCAAAATCCATTGTTGAAATATTTAAAGTACTCCCCTTGGTTTGTGGTTTACTTCATACCGTACCTTAAATATTTAATCTGTGACATGACAAGCACAATAACACATCTGTTGAGCCAAATGGTACTTTTTGTGTGATATATTAACATAATATTAATATTATCACAAACCATAAACCACTTTTGGGAGAGTGATAGATGTTCCTGTGTGAAATAAATTTTAGCTGTCTTTGTATGTCTCTTACTACTGTTCTTATTTTCACTTATGGTGCCCTTTTGCCATTTTAGGCATAACACAACTTTATATAATTGAACGTAATATCAGTATATCTAATTCATTAGCATGACTGGGAAAGAATGTTCTAGGCATCACTGAATGTGAATTATTATAAAAAGCAGTGGTAAGAATGCCATATCATACTACAGGTAGGAGTGATGAGAATGCCATATGAAACTACAGGTTTGTCGTGGTGAGAGCCAGTCGACCAGGCCTCTTAATAACAGTGATGTCAAACCTAAGATCTACAAAGTATAATCATATTCTAGATAATCTGTATAATACTACATAGTGACAAGGATGATTTGTTTGTTGAAAGCGAAGCATAGGCAAACTGGTAATCTGGACATTTTGTCAAATCCCAGAGTAATAGCTGACCTTGTGTAGATGGCCATCAGACCTACTAACCATCAGGGCCTGACATTCTAAGCATTTTCCCAGTGGGTTGACACACTTTGGGGCGGACACAATGTATTATTATAAAATGGACCAATTCTGGATTGTAGTGGTAAAACGCCAGCACCAAAAATTCCAGGTGTGATTTTTTGTCCCGTTTAGCTCTAGATTAAGGTGACAGAAGCTGACTGGCCTCCAAAGAGCCTTACTATCAACCCAAAGAAACACAAATGAATTGGAGCACAGTTTTAGAAGCCAAAGTTGACTGCACAAGATAAGTGCTTAGCCACACTAATCTTCTCGTAGATGAATAAAACAAATTCTCTCAATAATGATCTGATTTTCAGTGAAAGCCATTCAAGAAGAATAGATTCTGTTATTGCGGCAAAGAGCATACCAACTGCTAATTAATACTTCTTACTTCAGCAGAAATGTTAGGTTAGCAAGTGTCCACATATGTTTGGACCTATTGAAAAACAAAGCACAGAGTGATGGCCCAGTGGTTAGTGCTGTCATCTTGTAGCTCTGAGGTCTGGGGTTCATCTGAAGAAGGGGGGAAGTGTATTAAGAAGCAAATCTGCCTTAATGGGAAATATCTGCATACCTCAATAAGTAGACAGAAACACTTTCTAAGAAACTTAGGAATGCATTTAACCAAAAAGTATTTACAGGACAAACACAAGTGAGTTATATCATTTAAGCGCTTTGAGGCACATTGTTGTAAAAGGTGCTATATAAAAATAAATTGAATTGAATTTACACCTACATTTTACAAAGGAGGGTATTACCTTGCCTGTTCTTGTGTTGACAGTCATTTTGTTTCCTTCAGAATATTTGTGTCTTTCTGAGAACACACACACACATGGATAACTATTAAAAATTCAGTTTAGGCTTCAAATATCCTGTATGACTTTATTGAATTGAATTGAACTGTTTGACATGTAGCAGCAGATTGTCTCAGTGATAAAGTTAAAATTGGAATGCTTTCGAGTGGTCAGTAAACACAATGTTGACCTTTTAGACCACACTATGCATTTGTAATCAGTAGAGCTTTAAAGAATTAATTATAATATATCTTAGTGTTGTACATACTCATAATTGAATTGATTATGTAACTAACTGTAAATGATGAAGGAATTTTAATATTACTGACTTGACAAATTGATGACGGCATCTCTTTGGCAGTCCTGCAACACACACATACCACAAATGTGTCAGCTTCACTTCTCAATGGCCACTTGTACAAAACAGGTTGGTCAATTTATTGTATGTTAATGATTTAACATTTTAATCTTGAGTTGAGTTTTATCGTATTTAAAATACAAACTGTAGAGATTAGAGGGGAGGTGGGCACTCACGGCTATAACAGATGTGTGTGATGATCAGAGCAAACACCAGACTCAATAGTGTCCCAGCGAGCGATCCAAGGACCAGTGAGCAGCCTGTCACATGACACACGTGTAGGGCATGCTCACTACAACTGACCTTTGAACTTCAGTAAACATGTAAAAGTAGTGTTTAAATAATGTTTTAAAATAACACTCTAAGGTACCAAATCCATTAAAGATAGGTGGAAATAGATTTAAAATTAAATATATTTTACTACAGGATGCAACAACAGAAGTACTATTGCCTTTAAGGAATGAAACAGTTTGCATGTGTCACCTCTGATGCTGATAGACCCTAAGGCATTCCTAGGTAAATTGTTTTATGTAGTTGTTTGGTTATCTACCTTGGGCGGATGACTGTCTGGGACGTGTTCTTGCACACACACATTTTGGTTTAGACCTTGATTCCATGGTAGGAGGAGAGACGGTTGGAGATGTTTCTGGAAGTAGAATTTATATGGAAAAACATTACATCACATTAATCATATTGTTAATAAATACATAAAATTTATACATATTAATATGTGGTATTGTGCACAGTCATATGTTGAGAAAAATTATTTAAAAGATAGCACTTTAAACACATTTCTGTTCCAATACAGGTATTTTAAGGACAGACTTTAATGCTATCCTTGACCTTTGACAAGAGAAACGACAAACGGGTGAAGAGCACACTGTACCTCCTGGTCTGAGGTCTATCCCAGAAGGACCTGTTAGATTCCAACTGAAGGACCGAGGAAGGCAAAAATACAGCCCCACATCTGCTTTTGTCACATGTAGGAATGTGATCCTAAAACCATTTTTGCTGCTTTCCAAAGTGTCAGCATCCACCAGGTCTCCATACTTTTCCTTTCCAGCAACGTTGTCATAAAGGAGGAACTGGAAGTGTTGTCCATGGACATAGCGAAACCAGAACACCTCGTGGCAGAACCTGTCCATGCACTCACAGCTGAGAGACACACTTTCTCCCACTTTAGGTAATAGTGTCACCAGTGTGTGGATGGACTGGACACATGCTGCATGAGGCAACGAAAAACAAATAATCAATATGCGCCATCAAAATAAAATGCATGTTTTTCTCTGGAGTAAATATGTGGTTCATATTAACTGCATTTTAAAATTCAGTGCAACAGCACAGGAAAAAAAGAAGAGAAAAGCCGCCAGGACCTCTGTTTTATAAAACAATACATTGTGTTCTAATTGTTATTAACTTGGTCACCACAGAGGATTTTATTTTCTACCATTTGTTTTAGCGTAGTAATCTGCTTCTGATCAAAAAACCCAAAGTGCTTTATAACTGGTTTTAGTCTTGTGGTCACAATCAATTTAAAACATCTAAAATGTAAGATGAAATATTTTTGTGATAACAGTTAAAAAATTACCAAATGTATTGAATTACATTTTTGTAAATGTTTTATTGTAAACATACATTTCATACTGTATAGTTGCCATTTAAACAGCATAAAAATAAACAAATTATAAATTGGAAAAATACTGTATATAAGTTCATGAAATCGGCATAAAATTAACATGAATAAATACTAGTAGGTAAGTAGGTATAAGCAAACTACTTTCCAAATACAAAAAAGCAGTTAATTTTAAACTAACTAGACTGTTATGTTCATCAGACAGGCAGTACAAAGCTTTCAGGTTTTCTTCTTATTTTCCATAAGAAATACACAAAAAATTATGTATTGTGGAATAATTTCTAATTTAGGCCTTAAGACTTAAAACTTTTCATCTCTTTTTTAGTCTAATGTCATTAATCAATTATATGTTATTATAGCTGAAAATCCATAGGTGTGATATGATGATTGGTTGTTGAATAATTCCCTGTAGTAGCATAAAGGTACAAGAATTGACTCAGGACAAATGGGGTTTTGAGAAAAATTGTTCATTTGTTACTCTTTCTGCCACTGCTGGTTTTATTAACTGTGTTTTTCTGCTATGTTTTTTGGTTGTACTTTTTAGACATATCTGAATTGTTCATTTTTAATAAATATTACATTTGACTTATATCAGTAATTGCAAGTGGAGATTTTATCTATTGTATTGACTGTTTGTTGATAATCATACATTCTGAACATTTTTATAAATGTTTTCAATATCTGGAAGCCAAGTTGATCTTTGTTGACAGTATTAGTGCTGTGTAAATTAATCAACATAATAAAATTTAAAAAGTTAATAAAAACAGAAGACATTACAGTTCAAGTGTGATTATAGCATCAAACTGCAGAAAAAGAGAGCAGTTACACTATCCAGGTAGCCCTAACACAAAGAAGTGTGTTTTAGAGGGCAAAACTTACCAGCCATCCACATGCACAGAGACCACAAAAAAGTGTGTGGAGCCATCCTGCCCCAGAGGGCCCTCTCTGCACTGTGTGGTTCATGCTGACAGCTCTCTGCCTAAGTGTGTGCGCTGTAATCCCTCACAGCCAATCAGCGAACACCAAGTCACAGCGAGAAACATCAACAGCACTGAAATAGGCACTTTAAACACTGGCTTTCAAAACGAGTTTCAAAGAGTTTTCTTTACAAACTTTTTCGTCTAAACCAAAATTCTCCACTTGCCCTGTGGGCGGTCTTTGTCTCTTTCAAGTTCGGGTCCCCTACCAGAGTGCTGGGAGCTTGAGGGTCCTGCGCAGTATCTTAGCAGTTCCTCTTCTGGACAGAGATCTCAGGTGTTGTTTCTGATGAAGCAACTCTCCAAGCTTGGGGGTCACAGCCTCAAATGTTCCAGTTACCATGGGGACCACTGTTGCCCCCACCTTCCACATCTATTCTAGCTCTTCTTTCAACCCTTAGTATATCTCGAGTTTCTCATGTTCCTTCTCTCTGATGTTACTATCATTTGGAATTGCTACATCTATCACTTAGGGCTTGTTCTCCTGTTTGTCCACCACTACAACGTCCAGTTATATATAAGACAGTTTTGACAGAACATTTATTTTAAAATGTGTATAATTAAAACGACAAAATACATAACTTTAAAATTTAGAAATCAACATCATAACATTTCTTTTCCTCTCCACAATATGAAATGATCATCTAAGACAAGAGATATTATATAGTGAAATGTGAATGAGGTACTGAATTTATCTGATAAAAAATGTAAGTTAGCCTTAGCAATTAACACAGCTTTATGACTAAATACACCAATTTAAAACAAAAAAAAGCAGGTGATCATAAAGTGTTTCAGCTTGCCAATAAAATTTTTGGTGTCTTTGACACTCCATTAACTGCAATTATGAAAATAATTATACACCAAAACCTCAGT
This sequence comes from Chitala chitala, assembly GCA_025773905.1. Taxonomy (NCBI): domain Eukaryota; kingdom Metazoa; phylum Chordata; class Actinopteri; order Osteoglossiformes; family Notopteridae; genus Chitala; species Chitala chitala. Next base: position 10,561 of record JABJVR010048732.1, on the reverse strand, counting down.
GTTGAACAAGAAACTATACCACACCTGTACCTGTACTCTTGTGCTTTATACCACACCTGTACCTGTGCTCTTGTGCTTTATACCACACCTGTACCTGTGCTCTTGTGCTTTATACTGCACCTGTACCTGTACTCTTGTGCTTTATACCACACCTGTACCTGTACTCTTGTGCTTTATACTGTACCAGTACCCTTGTGCTTTATACCACACCTGTACCTGTGCTCTTGTGCACAAAAGTATATTTTCAAAATACAATGACATGATTGAATTAAAAAAATATATTTTTGTTTCAGGAAATAAAAATGTAAACACTCCAAAATTTCAACACAGATATTTAACAAAGTCTTAAAATTCAGACATTTACAGTTTAAGGATCTCCAGATCGGCCTGATCTCCAGAGCTTGTGAGAGCTGTGATAAAACAGGAAGTGGTTCCACCACAGTGCTCCATCGATCAAGGCCCAAAAGATTGCAACAGTGAAACAGAAAAAAAAAGCTACACGATTCTGTGAAAACAGGAGATATGGGGGTCTTCTCTATGTGGGTGGGAACATTCATTTCTTCAAGATGCCTTGTAGAAAACCTGCTTAAAAATCACAAGCTAAACAAACTAAAAGACTTTAAAATAACAACAAAAAGAAAAAAATAACGGTAAACTTTAGCTTTTATATGCAATATCAGTGTTTTTAAAAAATTGGGTATATAACACAAAAAATTGTCAAAACAAATTTTTTAGCAGAATCTGTGAGATTGACAGATGGATTGGATCAGCCTCAGTAGTTCTGTGGCTGTTATTCTGGTCGGCTGTAATGAATAGAGAGAAGTGTAAAACAAGGTTCTCTATTTACTAGTCAGTCGGTCTACATTCCAATCCTCACCTACAGACGGTAATAACCGGAAAAATAACACTGCCTAAACAAGCAGCTGAAATGAGGTTTCTCTGCAGGGTTGCTCTTCCAAGACAGTATGAGGAACTCAGTAATCCAAGGCAGCCTCAGAGTACTGTTCCTAGGATTCAGAGGAGCCAGGTAAGGGGGTGCAGACATGTAACAATGCTAATGGGGTTTTTCCAGGCATGTTCTAGTAGCAAAAGACCTCAGGGTGGGCCTAGGATGTGCTGGGGACAGTGTATCTCCAGGGTGACTTGGAAGTGCTTCGGGATGTCCCAGGAGTGGCTGGTGGCCATTGAGGGTGAAAGGCAGATCTGGTTTGGCCAGCTCAGCTGATTGAAACTGTGTCCCTCATTTGGACAAACAGGTAGGAAAAAACAGACTGACTGACTGACTGACTGACAGTACAACAGATACAGAAATGTACAGAAATTTTGATTTTGTGCTATTAGTATGTTTCTTAGTAGCTCAGCAGAACTTATTCAACAAATTTTGTTAAGGTCTTTTGTTAGCTTTTTATGTAAGTATCTAATAACCCAAATTACAACAAGGTCCTTAATTGAATATCATTAACTATCTTAAGACATCACTGGCTCAGTTAAGAGACACACTGAAACTGTCTTATACTGTGACAGCCCATTTAATACATGGAGACAAAAGGTTGAATAGAGAGCCTCCCTGTGGTGACTTTTAGAAATGTTCTGACAGCACAATTTCAAAACTAGAGCCTTATAAAAGAAAGGGAGAAAAAAAAGTGAGAAATGGGGAAAGACCCTCAACAAACATTTATTCTGCTTAGAAAAAGTACACAAGACCATTCTGTAAATTCAGTACTTAATTTAACTCAAAGGTAATATTTTACAATATTAATATAAGAATCCCCAAAGTGATTCAAAAAAAGTATTAAGGAACCTTCAATTTGTCTTCCAAAACAGTCTACGTGCAAACACTGTACAAAATATATATATATGCACAAAATAATGAAAAGTAAAATGGAGCTGTTAAAACATTCTGTGCAAAACTGAGAAGCTTTACAATTTATCTGTATGCAAAAATCTAAATTCCCACCTAAAAAGGACATAAAACCACAAAACTGTATAACCTACTTACAAATGCAGTTAACCTTTCACATTTTGCTGCAAGCCATCATCATCTCAAAGGGAAACATATAATGTGAAAGATCTCTGCTCCCAGGACCCCTAACACACAGTCCAAACTGTAATAACTGGCCTTCTTCACACAAACAAGTGGCTGCAGTCACAACAGACTTGAGTAAACTCTGGTAAAACTTGGGAATGTTCAGAAAAGCCCCAGGATTGATTCATCCCACAGTTTCTCCTCCTCTGTCCTCATGTCTGCTTCACCCATCTTCTCTTTTATTCTCCTCCTCTCTTTCTTGGGCTTGGTCTTGCCTTCTCTTGCCTTTTCTCCCTGCTCCGTGGACCTCCTTCTCCCATGCACCGTGCTTTTCTCCACGTCGCCCCCCTTGTTTTTCTCTCCTCTCACCATCACATTCTCCTCTCTGCTTCTTTTTGCTCTGTACTGCTTATCTTCCCTGTGTCTCCTGCTCTTCCTCCTATGCCTCTTACTCCTCTGTTTAAGGTCTTCCTGCTCATAATCCTCTTCAGAACAAACCTCCCTGGCTCTCGTCTCCCTTGTCCTATTCCGGCACCTGCTCTCACTGTCCTCATGGTTGCTGTTGGGGCTGGAGGATATATAGGAGGTATCAGAACTGGCCAGCTCCTGCCTACTGTTTTGAGCATGGCTGTAGTGAGGCCATACTCCTGGGCCTGGAGGTAAGAGGACTTGGCTCTGAGGAAAGCCTTCAGGATGAGTGGAAGCAGGGAGGACAACAGACGGAGACATAACAGTCTCACTTACTGTTACATTGAGAGGGATGTGTGCCATTTCTTCTTCATGCTCTTCTTCCTTCTGTGAAAGTGTGGTCACATGACCAGTCCTGGGCTCAAGGCCTCGTGCTTTCTGTACCTGGATGTAGTCAGCAAGCTCATCCTGGAACGAGTTGAACACTTTCTTCTGTGACCTGCTCATGAGGCTGGCCACCTTCATCTCCCTGTCACGCAAACCAAACCGTAACAGACAATACATGAACCCAATTATCAAACTATATCTAATGTGACTGAAGGATCACCCATGAAGTTCTGGAAGGACTAATCACTGTGGGCATATATACTTAAAAGGTGATCCAACTAATCATTATACTGCATTTCTTAGAGGCATGACAAATGAAAGCAAAATACAAACCATTAAGGAAAACAGTATAAATTATTGCATAAATTTTAAAATTAGGTATGGTAATAAAATAAGCAGAAACACAATTAGATGGAACCTGAGCTGGTGTTTGCTCACCTGAGTTGGTGTTTGCTCCCCTGCATATGAGCCTGGTACATCTCAACAGAGTTCAGTGTAACGCTACATGTTGGACACGAGAACGTGTCAGTCACTGATGAGGACAGGACAGGACAAAACATAAAGACAGGAGGAGTGAGGAGTGGAGGGAAAGTTCAAAAGCCACACTTTTCCATTACATCTGCACACAGTGAACATATATCAAATACGTATACAGAACACTGTACTGTAAACATAGAACATGACCAGAAAGACTGCAAGAAAACATTTCTCTGGTGCGAGGCATGGCATACGGGTATAGACACCTGGCTCCCTGTCATTGGTCAGCTTCTTGAGGAATTGCTGCCTAGCCTGGTTCCTCTGGTGTCTGCGTCCAGCATAATGCTGCTGGGCCACCTGTGGAGTATTGAAAGAAGCTGCGCAGACCCGGCAGTGTTTATCACGGTCACTGAGGTCCACCACCTGCTGTTCCTTCACTTCCTGGGTCAAGTCCCCACTCATAGAGGACAGGGAATTCCCCTGAAGTGGTCGGTGCTCTGGCCAGAACAGAAAGATCGACAGGATTGTAGATGAGAGAGAAAGACAGAGAGAGACAGAGAGAGACTGTTAGAAAAACATTAAACTTACTAGAAATGTCAAACTTGTAGAACCTATATCATAGTAGACAGACACGTCTAAACATAGCACAACATATTAATGAGTGTGTTAAGATATACATATATCTCTAGGTAGTAGATAATAAAACATGTTGTGCCTTATAACCGGAACATTACGCCTAAATGACTATGATCGGCTGACATAGCAAGGTATAGAGACATCCTGACACCAACTCATTAGAAGATAAAGAACATGAGAAGAACGACTGGTTCCCAGTTATGTCACCTGCCCCCTCTTAATGTTTTCTTTCTTTGTTCTTACCAAGGGCACTGATGCCGTATATATATGACTTGATTATACCTAAGTTTTTGGGATTGTTTTCAGGCACATTGTGTGGCTGACGAATTTGTCTCCTATGCACATAAAATCTTTCTTACCTCGAAGTCTGGTGTGCAGAGTATTATTAACTAATTAACTTGTTAACTGTTTGTTATTTGTCAGATACCTAAGGAGGAAATAACGTTTTTTCCTGACACAGACAGAGACAGAGAAAGAGAGAGAAAACTGAAAAAATAAAAGACAGACAGAGAGAAGCAAAGAGAGAGAGCACCCCCCAGTCCTGCACATGACAGAGCCCCAGCCATTCTCACCTGCAGGCTGAGAGACAGATGCAGGGATGCACAAACCCTGTCTGCGCAAGTTCTTGGCATGGATCTTCCCCTCATAGTGGGACCTGGCCACCACAGGGGCACTGAATACCATGTTGCACAGTTCACAAAACCTCTCCTTATCCACACATTTGTCTCTCTGTCAATACAAATAATATGGAAAACATATCAACACAACACATCAGATTCTAAGTCTGGCAAAACATAAATAAAACGTATCACACACAAACACACACGTACTTATACAATTTAAGAAATTTCACTACCACTTTAATTCCATAAAACCAGACAGATGTTTTGTGTACTTCGTTACACCAAGAGCGCACCCGTTACCCCTGTCCTCCTGGCTGGGCCCTCTCTCTCTGTTTAACACACCGCCGTTACCCCTGTCCTCCTGGCTGGGCCCTCTCTCTCTGTTTAACACACCCCCGTTACCCCTGTCCTCCTGGCTGGGCCCTCTCTCTCTCTCTCTGGACTACTGGTAACTGTGCTGGAACATCCTGACCCTCAGTATCACAGCTCTTACAGTATGCACTGCAACAAAGCAAGGATTCACACAGCAAAATGAGCACTAAAGCAACCGTAATATTCAGCTCAGAATTCCTTGTGACACCTTCACATTCAGCATGAACCACGAACAACTCCTGACCGACCCACGTATTCAGGCAAACATCTGGCTCTTCCTCTCCCCTTCATGGCTCTATTTAATATTTGCACATTTTATACCATACATTTTTTTCACTGATGTTACCTGTAAATATATATATTTTTTTTACCTCATGCATCCACCTCTCAAGCTCAGACACTCTCTCTTTAGCTCACATCAGCAACACATGCTTATAAGACAATTTCAGCTCATCAGTGACACCGTTCTGGCCTTGCAAGTATATCAGAACACACTGATTCTATGAGCTGGATGTACATGTTTAGACACAGCGATGTTTTCCACACTTTAAGCACAAAGTGATACATCTTAAATTCAAGATTACTCAATAAAATTCATTAATTTGTATACATTTCATGCATAAACACACAATGCAGTACTTGTTAGGATATCAAATTAAAAAGAATCAACATTTAATTTTCCTTCCCCAAATCACTGTCAGAAATTTTCAGTTTTTTTATTTTTATAAATAAATTATGAAATAATGTAGATAATAAGATAATTAATATATAGATAATAAGATTAAACAAACACTAGGTCACCAACCAAAAACACATGCACATGACAGTGGCAGAGGACGTACATGGAACATTGTGTGTGCACTCGTGGACCTCTGTTCTCCCCTCTTGGTTTGCAGGTAGTGTCTCACCTTCTGGGCGTGCTTCTTACCCTATCACCAGGAGAACTGAGTGTCAAAAGCAAACACACTAGGCAGGTATACACGTCTGCAGCTAATGCACTAAACAATCCGTATCCTCAGCATGCTTTTTATGCTACAACCAGAAGGACATTGTAAACCATGATTGTGCAAAATTGTAAATGGGAACACAAAAAGAAAGGTGTGCTTTTCAGAGTTACACTTACTTCATAGTGGGACACTCTCTGCGACTGTGATTGCAGCACAGCACCACACACATTACAGTAGCCATCTGTGAGGAGCTCCTTCAGCAGATCTGTGGCTCCTGTCTCTTCTGAAACCAGAAAAAGGAATACACAGTGTGGACAGAGCACAGCACAGACATGAAGTATCTCAGACTGCAAACAATGAGAAATGGCGTTAAAGGCTTAACAATGGTAGATCACAGGAACCCAGGATAATCAACTTGATCCTCAACAAAAGGTATGCAAACAATTTATATGGACAGCACTGTGACATTTAACTACAATGTACATGAACTACCACATAAAGTATTCAAACTTCAGCACACAAAAAAACAGGAGGGACCACTTTCCAAAGGATGAAGGGCCTGGTGTTTAACATTCTCAGTGATTTGCCTGTATTTGCCTGCTGCATATTGTCAGTTGAACGTGGTAAAACTATCACAAAGTGGTCTGGTGGCTCAATGGGTAGGGCATAAGGCTGGGATCGAAAAGTCTCCTGGTTCAAAACCCAGCCCAGCTACCAGGTGTGACCCTGATAAAGGCACTCAAACACTAGCTCCCCAGGTGCCATGTGTGGCTTCCCACAGGAGACAGGCTAACTGCAGACAAGAAATTTCCCTTGTACCATTAATAAAGTTTTATTATTATAAGCAAATGAATGTACAAGCCATAAAGAGATATACACAACTTTACTGTTGATTTAAATGGAAACATTCAGAAACATGGATAAACCTTCGAGGACCATAAACCCATGCTCTTGAAAGATGACTAGCTCATTTCTGTTCACCTGATCTGGAGATGTTTCATAGTGACACTAAAGACGGCTACTTTTACAATCTTCCTAGTAAATGTTTGATTGTTGTGTACACATTGTTTATATGAACCAGATCCAAAACAGGGTACTTGTTCATTTCATACACACCGTAATTTTTTTTCAGGTCTTTTTTAAGGTCTATGTCCATGTTTTGCTTTTGTTTTCTGTTCAACATGCTGTGTTAGTGTTCTGCTGCAGGTCACTTGCCCATTCATATAGTTACATACAAGAACTATCCAAAGTACCGACACCATTTAGGGTCGTAGTGGCCTTACAGTTAATCCCAGAGCATACAGGGCACGACACAGGAGACAATACAGGAGACATCAGATGCCACAGTACAGGAGACAAGTTTAGATTTTTAGTTTTTACTTTGTCAGTTTTTGGTTCTCAGATTGTCTATAGATTATTTTACAGCACTGTCTACTACAGATCAGCATATCCAATATCATGTATGGTACATCAAATGCAATCAAACAGATCTGAAGGGTCTTTAATTAGAAATTTGAATAAGTGTAAACCCAATCTAAACAACAAACAAAAATGAACGCTAAAATGTCAAACCTTTAAATTAAAAGGAATATGTGAAACTTTTAAAGATTTTATGCTTTAAAAGATTAATAAAAATGCTTATTTGTTTAGCATTTCTCTAGCTTGCCATATAAACTGAGCAATAACACCACTTACCCTAAAATTTTCAACTTGATTATTTAAATTTACAGACACACACATGGTTTAGGTTGTGGTTCTCGTTACACACAAGGTGGCTGTCACAGAGTCGCCTCAGGTTCCCTCAACTCCAGTTAGCCTCAAGTTGACTCACTGGACAGCATAAAAATATGGCGAAACCGCAATAGCACTTTAGTGCAAAAAGGTGATTTATTACAGTGCTCCACCACTTAGATTACAAAAGAGAACAAAACAAAACACGGTCCAAACAACACCCCAAAACAAGGGCAAAACAAAAGAACTAACATTAAACAAAAAAAAAACGTACTATGCCTCTAAAATACCATGGCCTACTGCGTTTAGGCTTTGGAGGGGAGGAAAAAGAAGTAGCCCCAGGTACTCACCAAACTACTTCCTCCCATGCTACTCTTCTAAGGCCCCTTTTATCCCTGATGCCCCTCCCCTGGGTCATACCACCCTAAGGGTAACCCAAACGCAGTATACATGACAATCAAACACATTCCTTAGACATTCACATCAAAATGAACTTTACATAGTTTTACCTACACCTAATGCGACATACATACATTTTTATTGTGTGAAAACATCAGTCAGGCTACTCTTACATGCTTTATCATCCCCCCAATACATGACAGAAAACCAGGCACTAGGCAAACATTCTGTTTCTCCAATTTTGGTCCTGCTCAGTCACCGTATCCAGGAACTCCGCCTCCCAAACCAACCACCATAGCAAACAGCAATGGCAAACAAAGGCAAACAACAAGACAAACATGGCGCGCCAACACAACAGAGAAGTACAAATAAAAATAAACATTCACTAATGTTTGCTTGTATGTGAGGTTTATTTCATGGTAATGAAACTAAATGAAGTTTGTCAATGCAATGTAGTTTTTGTATTACATGTATGAAAACCAGTTCACTATTAGCCACTAGTGCTATCTGTGCACTCATAGCTGTAGCGCTAACCCAATCAAGAGGTATCTGGTATGTCTGAACATGTTTCGGAGTGACTGCCATGGCCAGTGACAGAACTCTGTCACATTACCTCCCTCCTCTCCTAGATTGATGACACTCGGCAATCTGGACAAATAGTCTGCCAATACATTTTGTTCTCCAGCTCGATATTGAATCTTAAACCTGAAAGGTCGCAGTGCCAAACACCATCGGGTAACACGTGCATGATCTTTTAGCGTATGCAACTATATAAGCACGCGATGGTCAGTGTCCAAATCAAATTCTCTACCTAATAAGTAATACTGCAGGCTATCCAAAGCCCATTTAATTGCCAAGCACTCCTTCTCAATAGTAGAATACCTAGTTTCCCTTGGCAACAACTTACAACTGAGATACAACACTGGCTTTTCACTTCCTCGCTCTCCTTGTGCTAACACTGCCCCAAGGCCTAACTCTGATGCATCCACTTGCACCAGGAACCTTTGCGAGAAATCAGGACTCTGTAATACGGGAGAAGTACACAGAGCATTCTTCAAAGTACTAAAGGCATTCTCTCAGTCATCAGACCATTTTATGGGGTTACTAGAGGATTTAAGAGTCAGATTAGTCAATGGGGTTGCAATGGTAGAAAAATGAGGAATGAATCATCTGTACCAACCAACCAGACCCAAGAACGATCTCACTTGCTTTTTGGTCTGTGGTCTGGGACTATTTCTGATGGCTTCTACTTTGTCCACCTGTGGACGAATCTCTCCTCCCCCCAACGGATACCCCAAATACTGCACCTCTTGCTTTACCCACTCACATTTCTGTTGGTTTAAGGTCAGACCAGCTACATGAATCCGTCCAAAAACAAAACGAAGATGTTGAAGATGGTCCCCCCATGTGGAGCTATAGATGACCACGTCATCTAGATATGCTGCGCAGTAACCTTCCATGCCTTGTAACAAGCGGTCCATCAGCCTCTGAAAAATGGCAGGTGCCCCATGCAATCCAAATGGCATGACTGTAAAATGGAATAAGCCCAACGGCGTTTGAAATGCTGTATACTCCCAAGACTTCTCTTTTAGTGGTATCTGCCAGTATCCCTTACATAAGTTCAGGGTGGTGATATACTTAGCTTGCCCAATTCGCTCAATTAATTCATCCACCCGTGGCATTGGATATGCGTCAAACTGCGAAACAGCATTAACTTTACGAAAGTCCATGCAGATCCTTAAGGACCCATCCTTCTTTGGGATCATAACAATAGGGCTGCACCATTCACTACAAGGTGGTTCAATAACACCCAACTACCTCATAGTAGCCAACTTTTAGTGGCTCCACCAATCACGCTGGTATTCGATATGGCTGCTGCCGAATAGGAGTAGGATCTTTTAAATGAATCATATGCTGTAACACTTTAGTCTTACCAGGCCTTTGCTGAAAACGTTCACCAAACTCACTGAAGACCTGTTCCACATCAGCCTTCTTGTCTGGCTTCAGGTGGTTTAAGTTTGCCTGTCCTGGACTTCTCCACATCTCTAGGTAACAGACCACCTCTTCATCTTCCTCAACCTTACGAACTAGGAATGATGTCTGTCCATCCATCTTCCTCTCTTTCCACTCTTTGATGAGGTTGACATGGTATGTCTGTTTCTCCTTGCCTTACATGAAGTAAAGTTTGTCCCCTGGTAAGTCAGAATTTCATTTGGAAAACCAACACGCGAAAATAACTGGACTAATGCACTAATGACCTTTGGAGTAGTTATAGAGTGCAATGGAAAAGCTTCAGGGTACCGGGTGGCATAATCACAAATAACTAGAATATAACGATACCTAGCACTGCTCTTCTCCAATGGTCCAACAATATCCATGGCAATACATTGGAAGGGTACAGAGCTTACTCTCATATATGTTTTCTGATGTGCTAGGTGAGCCGACCATGGAATGGTGTGTGCTAGATGTAAAACAACTGGCCTACAACATGTTGGCACCACCAATCGGTTTTCTTCCCCACCTTTCACATACAATAGGCCATTCTCCATGCACAG
>JABJVR010048731.1:9119-23688 GCA_025773905.1 Chitala chitala | reverse complement strand
TGAGTTGGCCCACCCTTTGCAGCTATAACAGCTTCAACTCTTCTGGGAAGGCTGTCCACAAGGTTTAGGAGTGTGTCGATGGGAATGTTTGACCATTCTTCTAGAAGCGCATTTGTGAGGTCAGGAACTGATGTTGGACAAGAAGGCCTGGCTCGCAGTCTCCGCTCTAATTCATCCAAAAGGTGTTCTATCGGGTTGAGGTCTGGACTCTGTGCAGGCCAGTCAAGTTCCTCCACTCCAAACTCGCTCATCCATGTCTTTATGGACCTTGCTTTGTGCACTGGTGCACAGTCATGTTGGAACAGGAAGCGGCCATCCCCAAACTGTTCCCACAAAGTTGGGAGCATGAAATTGTTCAAAATGTCTTGGTATGCTGATGCCTTAAGAGCTCCCTTCACTGGAACTAAGGGGCCAAGCCCAACCCCTGAAAAGCAACCCCATACCATAATCTCCCTCCACCAAACTTTACACTTGGCACAATGCAGTCAGGCAAGTGCCGTTCTCCTGTCATCCGTCAAACCCAGACATGTCTATCGGATTGTCAGACAGCATGATTCGTCACTCCAGAGAACACGTCTCCACTGCTCTAGAGTCTAGTGGCAGCGTGCTTTACACCACTGCATCCGACACTTTGCATTGCACTTGGTGATGTAAGGCTGGGATGCAGCTGCTCTGCTATGGAAACTCATTCCATGTAGCTCTCTATGCACTGTTATTGGGCTAATCTGAAGGCCACATGAAGTGTAGAGGTCTGTAGCTATTGACTCTGCAGACAGTGGGCGACTTCTGCACACTGTGCGCTTCAGCATGCGTTGACCCCGCTGTCATTTTACGTGGCCTACCACTTTGTGGCTGAGTTGCTGTTGTTCCCAGTTGCTTCCACTTTGTTATAACACCACTAACAGTTAACTGAAGAATATTTAGTAGCAAGGAAGTTTCACAAGACTTATTGCACAGGTGCCAACCTTTCACGGTACCACACTTGAATTCACTGAGCTCCTGAGAGCGACCCATTCTTTCACAAATGTTTGTAGAAGCAGTCTGCATGCCAAGGTGCTTGCTTTTATACACCTGTGGCCATGGAGGTGATTGGAACACCTGAATCCAATGATTTAGAGGGGTGTCCCAATACTTTTGGCAAGATAGTGTATGTATATATATTATATTTGTTTCCCCACGCACGCATGCACGCACCTTTTACTAAAAAAGATTTGCTCCACTTTCTAAACAAACAAACATTCTTTAATACATAAAACAAAATTCTTATCCCACAGGTTAAGGATTGTGGTGGGTTTGGAGCCTAAATCAGGCAGCACTGCAAAAAAAGTATGAGGTGTACATATGAACAACGGAGAATTCAGAAGCAGCTAGAGTGCGTGGGAGAAGAACGTGTGGAGCTGACCTTTGACGTAGCACTGGTGGTAATGCTCCTGCACCAGGCTGCAGTAGCCCGACAGCTCTTTGTGCTTGTGTGGGTGTGTCATGAGCTCAGTCCAGGACGACGTGCTGCTTCGCTCCACGCTCAGAGCCCTGCAAGCATAGCGAGACGCTGCACATAGCACAGGGCGAGAGTGAGGCGCACGCCTCGTCTGCGCTCAGAGGCAGAATACGATGAAGCTAAATGTGCCCTGCTGCGTGTCATGCTGTCAAACGTAAACACAGCGCTGCCGTCCAGCACTTCAAGACATTCGTTTAGCTGAAGGAGTAAGGAGTAAACACTGGCTTAAATGCGCAACACTCGGAATGACAGAGTACCAACTATGGTAAAAGCTCTGGATGAACACGTAGGAGAACAACTTTGATAAAAAAGATGAATGTTAAAATTATAAACCATCGTTATTCATACCTGCAAAAATTAAGTTACCATCCATAACAGGTTTAACAATACCACTTATTCCAGTAATATTTGACCAAAATAAAATCCAATCCTCCACACACCCTCCAACACATACAGATATGCTGTAACAAACAGTGCCAAGGCAAACTGAATATACGGCAAGAGAAAGGTGCAAAGCAGGTTAGTTCCACGCCCCATCCCCCTGCACCCAGTGTCAAGGCCCCAGACAAACTCTGTTTATGGGCAGGTAGAATGCAGCAGAATGCTATCAGCAATGCTACCTGAACTTCACATGCTGATACATCTCCCAGGAGTCTGCATCTTGAGGTCTATTCTCAACCAGGAAAACACAATTAGAACAACACATATTAGAACCATGTGCATTTGATGTATTTTGATGCATTTTGAAATGTGGTAAACTCCAGGCGTCTACTAGACTGTAGTATACAATATAGAAATTGAACTGAAATTGATTAATAGGATGTTTTAGCATCGAAATGTTTTGTGTCACAAGGAATCGTCACATCCCTTGCAGATAAGATTTTAAAATAAAAGAAGAAAGAAAATAAAAATTCTATGTAAGCAGTACTTCAACCACCATATGTTGACCTTTGGCATAAACAGCGCACCCACCATAACGGCCAAACTCTCATCTGCTTGGGCCGATTTTCTCCACCATTACACATCAAACATTCACAATATCATGGAGGTAAAGCACCATATAAAATACTGCAAGATTCAAAAGAAGGATTTACCTGAAGAAAATATCCCGAGGTTGCTTATTACTGTTGGGATGCACCAGCTGCTCCTTCAGGGAATCCAGTGAACAGTTGTAAAGATAGATGGGGCAACGAGGCCGGGTGGGGCTGTTGGAGCTCTGCTGGGAGACTTGCCTGCCGAAAGTGATATGGACATCCCGCTTGTGGGGCTCAGCAAACTGTACACCATCCTTGTCTTCCTCGCCTGAGAAATACAAGCCGTAGCTTTAACCATAGCTCCCAAGACCTCCGATTTTGTATTTTAATTCAAAGTTTTAATTTTGCTACATGTCTTCCAAAGGGTTGGTACCCTGTTCTGGGTGCCCCCAGCTTGTGCCGTAAGCTACCTGGGATAGGCTCCAGCACCCACCCTCTACAATCCTGCACAGGATAAGTGGTGTGGAAAATGGATGGATGGACAGAATTTTGTAGAGATAAATTGAAGCAAATTGAGCTTATTTGTACACAGCACCCTTCATAACACAGCTGCGACCAGGCACTTCACAAGAACATTGTTGAAAACATCATTTTTGTACCAAATAAAACGAAGGGAAAAAGCCAAACAACAACGTTGGAGAGGAACCAAACTCAGCAGCTGTAACACATACAACTGTTGTAGTGATGCAACATAATGAATGTTTTACCAAAAACGAAATAAACGATCAAGGAATTCCCAAAGTCCATGCCCCATTTTGTTCAAATTAACATATTCAACAGGGAACTTTTTCCTGTGGTAATGATATTGGACATTTTTTTTTTACCATTTTCTTTTGTTATTGTTGGTGAACTTGGTATTCTGGTGAACTTGGTATACTGTTTTGGTGCCGTGCTCTTGTATGATAAATTACACTTTTAGTAAAGATTTTTGCCAACGAGCTGCTTCTCAATATTTTAGCTGACCAAATTTTACAAACTAGCATCTTCTTTGGTCGAAATAAGTAAGCCATGTGGACATATTTTATGTGAACATAAGCACGTATGATTGAAAATTAAACATCACAATTTCGGTCAGTAATTTCAGCCTTCAAAAAGTCATTCAACTGAAACTTCAATATTTTGCTTTGGGTTGTTGAAATTTTGGTGCATCACTAACTACTACATACAACAACTAAAGACTTAACGAAGCACATCTACACGTGCAACATAAAAAAAAAAAGACAGCTTACCTTGGGCAGCACTGATCTTGTCCTGCTCTGTTGCAGGGCTAGAGCAGGACTCAGGCTCCACAGCAGAACTGCCTGACGTCTCCCCTTTTGCTCCTGACTTGGGGAACGGAGTCGTCATTAAAGGGCTAGAGTTTTTACCACTACTATTTTTTGTTGGGCTTGATTCAAAGTCAGCAGAAGGTTCAGGTCTGTCTGTTGTACTGGCATCATGTTCTTTTGTGACAGGAGAATCATTCTCATGAAAATGACCCTCTGCCTGAAGCTCTTTGTCCTGACCAGACTCCATCAGGATTTGAATATCTGAAGAAAAAGTTTCACTTTAAGCAATTTAACATGTTCAACACCCAATCTAATAAACTTCTAAATTTTTCAGAAAGGGTAAACATCAGTAAGGATTATTGTATGACATAGATGACAAAATCCTTATGGCTGAAACCTTTGAAGAACCATGGAGTGAATGGAAAGCAAAACTAGCATTACCTTTCAAGGTTAAGACACCAAAACACAACATATGCTGGTACACACATTGGATTAGTACAGTAAAATTAATGTGATACCCTGTAATTACAATAATGAAATATGGAATTCATTTCAATACATACTTTTCAAAATACTGAAGAATAATAAAAAAAAAACTACTGAAAATTCAATATTTAAGCATACTTTATGACCTGGAAAATGCAAGCATTCTTTTACCTTTGAAGGTGGCAGGGAGGAAAGTGATGAAAATCTGATGGGGGTTCACATACTTGGCATAACACTTCCACTGTGGGGTTGGACTCTTGACTTTTGCTGGGACAGGCTCCTCTTCAGGCTGACCCGCATTACCAAAACTCTGGCAGCAGGTTACAGACAGTATAAAGTATGAGTAAAACACGATGACCGTATGCATTCCAACCAGACACAAGCCTTGTAGGTCTTTATCATTACACAGTTGCTCCACTACAGTGGACAAATCACTGGGCACACAGTGGTCATTACCTGCAGGGTACTGCTTGATCCAGTCATCTCCTTACTACTCAAAGTGCTGTGAAACGTCTTTTCCGAGTCTTGATTTTCTAGCACATTCAAACATACATTGAGAAACCTGAGGGGTCATGTTTTCTCAGAGCTAATTACAGTAATTTCAACATTCAAGGGTTTAGTAACGCTGAATAAATCCAAGAAACAACCGCAGTTATGAGTTTCTCCCATAAAAAATTATACATACCGTACTGTATTCAGTATCAGCTTTTTGCATTACTGCATCACATCTCTACTACTGCTTTGTCAGGTGCTTTCATGCAATTATCTTGACAAAAGCACTAAATAAATGCAGTAATTAAAATTTTTATGTTTTCTTAAAAGCACCCCTTTACTACCTGACTGGGGAGCAGATCACAAGACAGATAACATCACAACAATATGAAAGCTGTACCATCTATAGGAGGTAAAGAGAAAGGCGGAGCCATGTGTCCATTTCTCTCTCTCAGCAGAATGTGCTGCATGAAGGCCAGATGTTCCGCATCGTCCAACGGGATCTCCCGATCGCTGAGGTCCTGCTTCATGCAGCTGTGAAAGAGGCCCACTAACAGCTCATTAGGCATGCAGGCTGAGTCCAGAGACACTTCTTCATCTTCACCTGTAAAACAAATAAGTCCAAATCAAATCTAAATAAATAAACACACAAGCACTGCATCCATTAAGATATTGCTTCCTCCAGGGATTATCTCATTAATTAAGCCACTATTTAAAAGTAATGATGTACCTCCACTGAGAGTAAGGAATAGCATCTCAATCTGCTGGCACTTGGGAAGCAGCTTAATGAGGTCAAACTGGAAGGGAACCGTGTGGATGTAGTCATCAGCTGCAGGCCTCTCTTCTGCGTGAGCAGGGACAGAGACACACCTTTACCAAGACTGCACGAGTAAATGCTCTGACTGTGTCAGTGTACCATTGCCTTAATACTGCTGAGATGCAGCCATTTATTCAACAAAGAGGGTTGTATCATTACCCACAGCAGTAAAGGGGCTTACAGTCATGCAAGTAATACATTAAACAAAAAAGTACAGGTAGTCCCCGACATTACGATGGAGATGCGTTCCGATGACCCCACTGTAACTTCAAAATATCGTAAGTCAAGACCAAATAAATACGCGTTTAAAAAAAAAAAAAAAAAAAACATGCGCTCTAATACCGAAACAACTGAACTCTGTCGATTGCTGGCGAAGGTAAGGCATCTCACAAGGTGTAAGATGCGTACATCTTGGCAGTGTCCCAATGTAACTTACCGCACACGCTGCTATGTTTGTCTGCCATGTGAAACTTTAAATATTTTTACAATTTTGTCATATCGCAGTTGTCATCGTAAGATCGAATAATCACAAGTCAAACCATTGTAACTCCAGTACCTTCCTCATGAATCTCATGAAAATTAGGTCTGAACGATTTTGGAAAATAATCTAATTGTGATTTTTTTTTCTTACCAATATTGTGACTGTGATTTATTATGCAATTATTTTATAAATTTATTATCTTTTGTATTATGCACCGTGAGACTCTGACAGGGCTCCACTGTACGGCTTGACCACATGTTAATTGTAGTAGCGAAAAACTCAGCTGTTTTCAGCTCCGCTGTGACTCTGCCTGCATGTCTTCTATAGCTCCGGTACGCCAATCTGGCTAAACTATGCACAGGAGGGCATGCTGTAGCGCTTATCCAGTGTACTTATCAAAGCTATAAACCCAGGCTTGGTTACTGTACTGAGGGACATCATATCTTTCGCTATGAACTCTGTTATTGCCTTAGTAATTTCCATATGCCGTTTTGAATTACGTTCATATGGAGTTATACTTTCAAACATTGCGGTGAGTGACCCCTGTCGGGTGGTATCTGACGTATTGGACACACTGGTGCTCGGCATTTTAGCCATGCAACTATCGTACGTGGCTTTGTGGTGTTTTTTTAAGTGCTGATACAGGTTAGTAGTGTTGCCCCATGAGGTAGCAAAGTTAGCAAGGCAGGTGCTGCACAGTACCTGACGCTGCGCAACATGTTTTTTTAAAGCCAAAATAGTTCCACACAACTGATATACTGTTCCTCGACATTAAAGTTTCCATAGTGTCAGGTTCCGTTGAGTCTGAGGCCATTTTACAGCAGATCAAGTGTAACCGCAACCTTTGCGGTTGGAAAATCTTGTTTTATCATCTTGTAATATTATCGCAAATGCAATTAATCGTTCAGCCCCAACGAAAATGCTACCTTACTTCTGAACAGTTTCTTAAAAAATAATTAGGGTGTTAAATACGACACTACCTTTACATTGGTTTTGCTTGATGCCTTGCAGCATTAGGTTTTGCAGGACTTGCAATTGCTTCTGCTATACAAATTTTAAACTGATTTTTAAAGTTGTCTCTAAATTTATGCTATGCAGATTCTCTAATGCATGCTGCTCTTGCAATATCACTTGTTGCTTCATCAAAACATTTTATCATCTCTCTCTAAGCTACTTTCTTTTTTCAATTAATACTTAGATTCCAATAACAAGGATATTTATTCCGGTCTGGGGTGCTATGTGAAATACTTCAAATACACCCAAGTATGACCGTCACATCAGTAACTGTCTGTATGAACGTGATATCAAAGAGCAACTCATCTGATTCTCCATCTTAAAAAGGTAACGCTCATCCATAAATTGACAAAAGGTAGCAGAAGATATGATCTTGACACAAAAATCTGTAATAAAAGGCAACAGATCCTGATGCAAAAAGTTTAAAAAACCCCATCACTTCATAAGACTCAAAGTCTTAGGCAGAAGAAACATCGCCTGGTGTTTTAAGACAGAAAGTGAATATAATAAATTCTGACACGCACCTTCAACAAGTCGGACTCCACACAGTGGGTAGACGAGGTCTTTGTTCTGGCAAAGCTGACTGAGGTATTCAAAAGTCATAATTGTAGACATGCAGGTTAGATCCCGGGGAAAAATCTGAAACAAAAACACAGCAACATTTTCAACATCTCAAAACTCTTAACATATACCGAGTGCTCCACTTAAAGTCAGTCTGCATGTATATAACTGTAGAAGGGGGCAAATGTCTTTCTTCTTTGTAGACCAACTGTAGACTTTTACAGAAGGTGTTGAAAATGCTAATGGTGAGAACTGATATGTCTGTGGTATACAGTATTCCAATACAGCTGATCAAAGATGTTGACAGTCTCAATGGCTTTTCAACTTTTTGACTTTTAAGTCTTGAAGACAGTTACAGTCTTAAATTCAGACTCTCCTCGAAGTTGAATAATGTCAACTGGACTTCTTTCTCTTCCTTGTTGCGATTACTTTCACACATTTTACTTGTTTTAATCCTGTGTCGGATATCAACCACTAAATCTACAGTTCTGACAGACAAAAGTCTACTCCTTTGTCACATTGAGATCACCTGATATTTGCTACTTCCTTTCCGAGTCTTAAACACCGCTCTTTCCTGGAATATTAAAATTGCAAAGCCTCTTTGTGAACATTTTGTGTTTCTTTAAACTATTCCATGTGGACATGTGCTTCCATGGTATAAGTCTTTACTTACATAAGATACAATAACACACCCTCTCACACGCTCACTGCCTAAAGGTCACCAACTGGCTTGTTGAAAAGCAGTAAATAAATATTGCAGACAAGCAGACGGATGCTTACAGTACCACTAGGGTTGCAATACAGCAGGCCACAAAACTGAAATGTTCCATTTTTGTTTAACCCCCTAAACCAGTTTTATGTACTTGGATCAGTTTTAGCCCCCTATTATGTTGTAGTTCTGGTTACACATAAACATTAATGATAATAAACAATATCCTACATCGTATGAAACACAAGGTCATGTGACATCAACAAAGAACAGTAAAAGATTCAGAGCACCACCATGAGGTTTAACTGACCGCTTGTGGAATCTCCTGATAGGTGAGACCTTCAAAGTGTCTGTGCTGCTCAGAGCAGCCCTCCACGGTCCCTGTCTGGGGCTCGACCCAACACTCTGTCACAAGGTTCAGCTCCGTGTCGGCATCGACAGCTTCAACCTCTGTGTCATTGTCATCGTCTGTGGAAAAACTTAATGTACAGAGTGACAGTTACTAGTTAATACATTTGAATGGTAAGTAGACTGCAAAACATTTGTTTGTGTAACTGATGGTCTTTGTTTCTCACAATTCTCAGGACATTGGATGATGACAAACTACCAATTTACGTTTATCTGACAACCAATGCAGATAAAGTGCTTACCAAGCAATGATAAAAATGCTCATTCAAACACAGAAATATTGAACAAGATTTTTGAATTTTTGATTTTAATCCAATGAGTGAAGTCTCACCTGTCCTTGGCAGATGTGGCGTGAGGAGGAAACAAAATGTACTGAATGATGCAGGTGTGACTGTCTCCGCCGACAACTGCCTACATGTGCAAAAAATACTCATAATAAGCAGCTACAGAAGTGTGTTCTCACAGAGCACTGACCACAAGTACAATTTCAGGAGAATGTAAAATTTAAACTGGCATATTTTACAAAAATAAGAACATTAATACAATATTTGTAAGTACTTTTATATTTATAAGTACTATCCAAATAGTAATAATTAAAACCTGGAAAATATTGAGAAAGCAACTTTAAAAAAAATTCTCACCTGCATTGGAAGTTCTGTCACCATGTTAACAATGCCTTCAGCACTGGCAGCAAAATGGAATCCTTCAGACAGACGGATGCTGAAGAAACAACGAACCAGAAAACAAACTTTAAAATATGCTAATTCCACAAAACACAGTCACACAAAAAACTGGTCAGAATAATTAAATACAGTCAGCTCCATTTAAGTGCACATCAGTTAAGAGCATGCATTGCTTAGCAACACGTTGCACGGCCCTTAGTTTTACGAGTCACCTATGCAGAAGGTAACTCTGGATGAACGCACTAGTGACAAGTGCACAATCCGCTTAAGTGCATGTACACTGTTGCTCCCATTATTATTCCGTCCTGCCAAATTCATCCCAGTTAACTGTAGTCAAGCAACAATGTTGATTGGCATGTTCAAACAACTAATCAGTGTGTGACATAGTTAGCCACCGAGTAACCGGAGGCAGATCATTCGACTATCGACATTCTGCCCTGTGGCAGCTGAACAGCAACCATACCGAGGATGTAAGCATACCAAAGTGGAGCTGCTAGTCACTTTATCTGTGCGTTCTTCTGTAAAAATCGTCTTGAAATTATGGTCACGTTAGGTTACAATGCCAACTAAACACACAACTCAATACTGATTAATTATGTAGAAGGATAAGGCTACCATTATGTAGTTGACTATGGCGTCAACTTTGTTGCCTTGTGTGCAGAAATTGTTGCCATTGGCAGAAAATGTTCATGTGTTACACAGTTACACAGGCTGAACAACAAAGACAGCCAGGTCTCCACTGCAAAACATTACAGCATTCACCCCAGCCAGATTTCTGGGATTAGCAAGCACAAAGAAACGATATTGCAGAACTGGCAAAAAAACAGCAATTTGGACAGAAAACTAAAAATAAATAAATAAATAAAAATGTATATATATTGGTGTTAAAACCAATATATTCTACATTGTAATCTAATCTGCATGTCCATGTAATCGAATTTTAATGCTCTATTGCGCTGAACTTTACTGCTCGTACTAGGCTAGTGGGCGGGGCAATTTAGTGATTACCTTTCGGAACTCACGTGCTGCACTTGGGTTAACTACACGCTTTCCATAAGCGCTCGTGTTGATCTGCTCCCAAGGCCGTGTGCTTAAATGGAGTCGACTGTATACCATTACAAGAGAATACCTCTTCTGACATTAATAAAGTATATATAAATAAAACTCAACAGCAACTGAAACCGTTTCCACATATAAAACGCAGACTGGATAGCGAAAGGGAACAGAGAGAGTCGTGTATGTTCTGAGAAACACCCGTGTCGTTACGCAGCACAGCACGCTTACTCCGAGAGGAGGGTGAGGATGTGGGCCACGGCCTGCAGTGACACGGATGTGCCCAGGCCGCTCTGCACCGCCCACACCCAGCGTCGGTGCAGGAAGTAGCGGGACAGCGACGCCAGCGTCGAGGAGGCGGTGCGGCTGGCGGCCACGGTCAGCGGGGCTGACAAGGTGGGGGCCTGGGCAAAGTGCTCCATGCTCAGTATGAACGGAGTGCGGTAATCAGATGGCAGCTTCTCATACCTGGACACAGGAAGTGGAAAGGTAGGGCAACACGGCATAACCAACTGCCGCAATGGTCAACAGCAAAGTATTTCAGCTTCACATATTAGATTCAGGGAACAGCATCATGCTACATTACTACCTTTTACTATGTTGTCTCAGAAGCACGTGACCAGCCAAGACGTGATGACGGGACAAACCTGATGAGCAGCTTCTCCAGGGGCTTGTTAAGCACCACCACACAGGGTCGGTCAGACAGCGCCGACTTCAGTGTGGGAGGAGGGGGTGACTTGGATGGGGATGCGTTCCCCAGTACCTTCCTCTTCACTTTGGGTGTGCTGGCCTCTTTGGTTTGGGCACGATGAGGAAACCTCAGTCTGAGGATCTGGTCTTGCAGCTCATCCACAATCTACGGGGTGACCAGACAAGTACAGCACTTCAGCACCATATTGGAATAGCATATAAGTAAGGCTTCTTTGATACTATGTTGTTTTACAAAGCCTGTTATTCTAAAATTACTGTACTTTGTTCCTGATGTGGGCATGGGTGCCTATGGGAAATCCCAGGCGGAGAACCATGCACGGTGCCTTGGAGATCAGACGCACCATGTAGAAGGAAGTTGGAGGCTGGTCATGAGCACTACAAGAACAGCAAAAGCTTATTAAAATATCATTATCATAGCTATAATGATAACGATTATTATGGGCTGTCGACCCATCCAAAGCATCTTCTCATTTGTGGCCTGATTAGATAGATAGAGACACTGAAAATATGAAGACCATTTATTAGAAAGACTTTAACCTTAAGGTAGTCAAAACTGTCACCATCTTCCTGCAGGAATGAAGTAAATGAGACTTTGCCACAATAAAAGAATTTTCAATTTTTAAAAACTCATTTATGTCTAAGGCAACAGTGAGAAAAATATTTCAAAAAAGATTTGAAAACCATACAATTGATTTTTCCTTATCGAAAAATCACAAATATAATGCAATCTGTGTACAACGCACATCTCTGGTTCAGGGTTGCTATAAAATGAAAATTAAAAGTAATCATTATATATATATTTCTATAACAAGTATTTAAAACATGGTAAATTAAATGACCCTATTAACATAGTACAAGCCTAGACTGTAAAAACTGAACTACAGTACATCCAAAATTGTATTACAGTTTCTGCTTCTACATGAAATGGCAACGTTCACTCAGCATTCATCTAACCTTCAAATAAAGTCTACATCTTTACGACCACACTATTCAATCACCCATCTGGCACAGTGTTACCTTCACTTCCACCACCTTCCTACCTGTAAATGAGCTTGACATAGGAATAGCCCTCCACCAGGACAAAGCTGCTCCAATCCCGCAACAAGAGAGTGAGGGCAGAGTGGGAGATGCGACACTGGATGGTGCTGAAGCGGCCGTTGCTACCGGCGATGTGCAGGTGCTTGGGGACGGGGCTGTGGGGAAGTCAGCATTACAAGAACGGAACCAACAGCACTATTCCTCTTGCAGCATTATCTGACACATGAAAGGAGAGGTGCGACGCAGCAACGCATAACATGCGCAACACGGCCTGCGTACGTGTCGTGTTGCAGGACGATGGTAATGCGATGCATGTGCAGCCATCGCTGCCAGAAGTTGGCATCCATGGAGAGGACAGGTTTCCAGTAGGAGGCAAACTGGGACTGACTGGAGTCTTTGGAACCACTGTACTGCAGGGAGAGCACCTAGAGTTCAAAGGTAAAAAGTTATTTAAAACAATGAAATAAGTGTAATATAAAATATTAAATAATAATAAAAAATTATATTAGGTACTTGATAAGTTCTTTAAAATATCACTTTACAAAACTACATGAAGCATTGAAAAAAGCTTTTCGTTACAACACAAAGTAAATTTGACATGCGATTTGGAGATCGTATTACACTGCTATTAGCTCAGCGAGCATAATAGCCTTATTTACACCTGGTGTTCAGTGACACAGTAAGCGTGTGAAGGACGTACTGGTGTGGTGGAGCCAGGAGGGATGTAGAAGAGAGGAACCCCATTCTTGGTGCTCTCTGGGATGGTGTAGTGCTCAGGCAGGGAATTGAAAGACTGAAGGTGGACCAGCATCTGATCGGTCTGGTTTATACTAAAGGCAGAGAGAAAAAACTAGTCACTGATACACTAATTAACAAATTGGGGGTGGGGTATATTTTGCTTAAGTAAATATAGGATTTTTAATAAACATATGCCAAACTCCTAGGAAATTACACAATACACACACCCCCTTTATTTCTAGCATTAGACTTCATATACTGTATACTGAGATGACTTTCTAAAACTAATTTTTTCCTGCTCATTCAACAATTATGGAAGTGTACAGAGAACCTCCCTGCACAGCCCCATTTTTATTAATAAACGACCTTTCCTTGTACTGTAAACATAAGTGCGCTACTGATGCTCAGCAAATCAGAATCACAGGCATTCATACTACTGCTCTGAAACACAGAGAATGACCCTGGATGTGGAGAAAATCTCCAACAGGATGTTTATTTTGAGCCCATTTGTTACTTACAAGTTACAGTAAACCAAGTAAAATACACTGCTCTTACACATCACCTTAAAAATGGCAAGACCCCATCAGGGTTTAACATTTAGTTTTTGAAGTAAAATGTCAGCAGCACAAAGGAAAAATAATGAGCACAAAAAATTTATAGTTATATAGGCACACCTGGTGATCGCATTTCTTAACCAGCGGTCAGGGGAAGGAGGATTTTTTTCCCCCACTTCCTCAAAGTGATTGACAGTACAGCACATCTGTCCAAACATATTGTCTTTGCACAGGACAGATTTATTTACAAACAAGCTCTGTAATGCATTAGCGCTACAGAAGTTAACCAACACAACACAAATATGGCTGAACAGATCCTTATGGAATATCATTAGTGAGGCCCCAGCCTTAGTGCCAAGCAGCACAGAGCTCACCTCTGCAGGGTGTTCCAGAAGCGGCGGATTACAGAAGTGCGGTACGGGCTAGTGATGGGTTTCCGCATGGTGCAGCTGATGTCATGCAGTATGTCGTAGCTGCCCTCCATCGTCACCTCCACCCACGTCGTACGGTTCTCTGGGTCCGAGGGCCAGCACGCCACAGCCAGGTACTCAATGCGCATGTTGTGTTTCCATAATAACACAAGCTTCACCTCTAGTTGCGTTCCACCTCAAAAAAAAAATTATAACAAAAAAAGATAACGTAATGTGTAACCTATTATGCATTATAATGATGCACAGAAAGATGATACTGCTTGTCTTATATTTAACACGTTTATACTATGAGAAATGAAATGGAATAATAAAGGAGTAATGTGAGTGAGAGTAATTACGTATGAAGGCTAATAATCACCTTTAGTCAGAGTGATCTCACGGATGGAGTAGCCCTCCCTGAGCCTTACGGACACCACGCTCAGAAGGTCGGCATGGACCTCCTTCTCTGTGTGCTTCTTCCTGCGCATGACCAGGGCCGGATTGCCACTGGCCGACACCAGGTGCTCATTGAAGAGCCTGTGCTGGGAGACTGTTAGAGATTACACACAGATACAGCTGTGCTGGGAGACTGTTAGAGATTACACACAGATACA
>JABJVR010048730.1:0-23689 GCA_025773905.1 Chitala chitala | reverse complement strand
CCCCCCCCCCCCCCCCCCCCCCCCCCCCCCCCCCCCCACCCCCCCCCCCCCCCCCCCCCCCACTCTACTGTTTTTGAGGACAATTTTCTGGTTGCTTTGCTTCTTAGACTTTTGTTTATGTTGTAAAAAAATATATTTTAAATATTAATTTTGACAGTTAAATTAAACTGTGACACTAGCACACAAAGCCATAACTGGAGAAGTGCTTATGTTAGTACAGCAATTAATGCACCTTTATGGCCTTCAAAAGACTTGATCTCCTTTGCAATTTAGTTCAATTTATTTTTATATAGTGCCTTTTACAACAATGTGCCTTTTCTTCTGGCATCTCTGTCCTGGGGTGGCTCGGTTTGTTTATGCATTTAGCGATGCATAATTTGTTCTTTGACAAAGACACACAATGTTTTAATTAGTTCTCCTTGAACTCCCATTTTCTTGGGGACGTTTGAAGACCCTGGAGATGTTTTACAAACTGGTCTGGACTTCATTATAACTCTCATTTGGCATTTAATCCAAAGAAAGCAGCAATTTACAGACCTCAAAGTACCAATCAATTGCAGGGAATACTTTTTCATAATTTCAAAAACTCAAAAGAGTGCATCTTTTTTGAATAAGAATCACTACGACGTTGATATTTCATCATATTTATTATGGATGTTGGTATGGTCAGAACTGTTACCGTTCCATCACAGATGCATTACTGCATTTCCTGCTGCGTCTTGTGTTTGTCGCATTTCACTTTCTAGGGGGCTGCTGTTCTGTTTTGGAAGAAACTGCTTCTCCGATGTTTTCTTCTCTTTACAGCCTTGTGAGTGAAACTCAACTCTTACCCCCATTCTACCTTGCAAGCTGTCTCTTGAGGTGAAACTATGTAGGATAGAGATGGTTAAGATAAAATAAATAAATAAATAAATAAAAAGCGTAAAAATGTAGATATTGATGTGAAATGTAGCGTGTTATGGGAAATATACAGGCTGTGGAAGGTTGAGGTTCTTTGATGTCAACAGTTTAAGCGTGTTCTTTCTTTGCAGGTTGAATTGATGGCCTGCAGTAGAAGTTGACCGTGAAAGCAGGAAAAAGGACTCCTTCAGACTCAATTTTCCAGTGGGTCATTATTAGGCCAGTTTTTGAGAGGAACGTGCTTTATTTTAACCGTTGGACGATTCAGTATGTCTTACTTCAGCTAAATGCTGACACTGAGTACCAGGTTATAAATGATTCATATTCCCGTATCACTGTGAATGCTGAACATCGTAAGCCATGAGCTTTCTGTGAAGGTGGTAAGAAGTGTCTTTATCGGTAGGATTTTCTATATCTTCCACGTAGAAGACTTCCAGCAGTCCCTGACCTGCCATTCCAGAAGAGTGCTGTTATTTGAGCTGTCGCCATGGTCCTGGTCACATGGTCTCACTGAGGAGGGGGTACAGGGAAGGCTTAATTGCTTTCACATGCTTTTCTTCACTTGTGTCTTAGTTGAGCTCATTCCAGATGTAGTGACTTCTGTCAGCAGGCTTGGGGTTGTTGGTCTGTAGGGGAAAGCCCTGACAGATCAAGGTTGTCATGTCAGGCTGTGTGAAGAAGGTTAATTCCTTCAATGGGTTGTTAACATGACCTCGATGTTTGAGGTGTTGGCTTTGGTCAGGTGTGGATGCAATATGTTCAGTTCTTTGTCTGTTGCTTCATTGTTAGATTAGAATTTTCCTGAGATGAGTATCTTCTAGGTGACCAAATTCTACACAAATGTTCTCCTTGTTTTTTTTCTGTCTCTCTTGGCATGTGCTTTAAGATGGGACATGCTGCTTCTGCAAAACATCAGTGACAGGCAGTTTGAACAAATAACGGACGTTCTGAAGTTCTAAAAGAATGAACCAAGAGCTCGACTGCATGTGTTTTGACCAGAAAACATGGTCTGTAATGCTCAGCAGATGTCTCCTTTGTATGAAGGGACAGGAAGTGGTCTCTAATGGGGGGGAGGATATTAAATGAACGAATACATTTTTGTCTTTCTGTAAAGATGAGGGACAAGGTTTTACAAGAGGAGGATGTGGTTTCTTGAAAGTAGAACCATTAGCATCAGTTGCCATAAACTCAGCACACCTGGCACCAAGAGCGGCTAGCAGGCTAACCTGTGCCAGAGATCCAGCAACTCTGGACTTCATGAGGCTTAATGAATGAATAGACATACTGGAAGCTTGTGTGAGAATACATGGGAAGGGTGTGGCATGTATGACGGGACACCTCGGGTGGTATATTTGCCTTGTTGGCCCACCCAGTCACTTTTCGTTAAAATAGTGTTTTTGATTCTGGGATGTTTAGCAATGCCATGCATCCATTTTGCTTGACGTTTCTTTTCTCTTCACTGCTTAATGACGTTTTTGTGGCCTCTGATTTTACGTAGATCGTCTCACTCCAGAACAAATGCTGTGACTGAAGAATTTGTCATTTGTGTGACAAACTAGCAGGAGCGGTGACGGGAATGAGGCCACTCAGCTGACGTGTTGGCCCAGTCGTTCTGTCCTTTAGCAGTGTAAACACACCGCGGCCTTTGCTTGTGATTGTACCCCACTGCTCTTTCAAGTTTAAATAAGCCAGTGCTTGGAGGTTCAACCCACGGGATGGAAAAACTGTGGTTTTTCAGTCAAGAGGAAATTAAACTTATCCTTCTGGAATAGCAAAGATCTTGTTTGATTTATTCCCCCTGACATCTGAAAAGTGTTGGTGTTGTCATGGTTTTTAAGTGAAATCTCCTTTGCAGTGAGAGTTTAGCACTGAGTAATCAGAAAGGAATATAGTATTGTATGCTTTACCTTACTTTTGGGTGGTGGGCCCTTCAGTGTCTGGATCACATGCATATTTATAGGCTGTGCTACAGAAACGCAGTGAAATGTCTGTATATGTACAGTAAAACTGTTGGCTCTCTGCACAAACAAGTCCTAACTGACCACATTGTGCTGTGTCGTTTCTCACACAAAGTAGTACGCAGCCGATATGTGATGTAATTGCTTCTTGTTATCTATAGGCTTACATTTCTGCCATGAGTCTGTGTTGACAGTCTTTGCAGGAGTTTCTCAGTTTGATTCATATGGTGTTAGAGCATGACGTAATGTCAGCCATTTATTAGCTAAAGTAATGCCCTTATCCGTGCGGTATTACACAGCTTACAGCTACCGATCTGATGTTTGTGTACAGCTCGAAGCAGTGCTGTGATCGGTCTGTTTGGATCGGAGCTGCAAAATCCGTTTTTTTTTTTTTTTTTTCCGCCGATTATCCTGCCTTCTCATGCCCATTGTTATGAAACCCGTGGTTTAGCTGGCCAGGCCAGTATTTTCAGCTGTTTTTTTGCGGTCTGGATCTTATTCTCTTCCATCCAGTTCTCGTGAGTTTGTGTTTCCTGAAGAACGCTGCTGCTGCGCTCAGCTCCAGGCTTTCCGCTCAGTGTTCAGTGCAGGAAGGAGGCTTGCATATGCAGAAATTTGTGCTGACTGAACCGAAGAGCAAATTTTTTTTTAATTCCTCACATTTTCATGGAAGTAAATGGCTGAACACTGTCAACGTCCTGCTCGTCGAAGCGTAACGTGCTGCAGTGCGGCGATTCTCCCGTTCCCTTTGTAGACTGTCTGTCCTTTTGTATTTCGGTTGTCTTTTTTTGGCAGGACCTGCCACTGGTTGTTGAACTGAACCGATAGAGGGAATTTTGTGGAGAAAAATAGTGCCACACACGTTCTGGAATGTTGGTGGGCTTTCCTCTTAGGTTTCCTTTCAATCGTTTTTACCTTTTTGGTTCTTAATACTACATTAAACAGTCAATCAGACATTATAGCAGTTGGCGTAGCATTAAGTTTTGAATTTCTTACTGAAAGTTTGGAAATGTCAGTGAGTCTCAACCATCATTGCAGCCAGTGGGCTGCACGGCCACATATAAGAGTATCAGTCCACTACTGACCATATAAGGTGTGTGTACAACAGTGTGGAGTAAATGGACTTGGCTGTACTCATGCCGCCTTTTGCAGTATCTTTGTGTCAGAGTATTGTCCAAGCTAACAGCTCACCAGACCATGCTTTGTTGCCATGGTTACCGACGGGTACACTAATTGAATAGCTGAAGCAATGTATGCTGCAGAAAGTGCAGCGGCTTTCAGTTTGTCTCTTGTTCTCATTCATTTTCAGAACTACGAATCCTCCTCGCAGCGTTTCTACAAACGCTTGTGGAGACCAGCAGCAGCGCTTCTCTGTCTTGCTCTCGCCTGATAGTCCTGCTAGAACTGTCCGTACCCCATGAGGCTGCTGGGATTTATGTTCATGGACTGATTGACAGGGTGTTTTTTTTTTTTTTTTTAAATTCTGTTTGGATCCAGTTGTGACTCGAATCGTTTGGCTGGATGACAGTTGAGAGTGCAGTGCATGCTCGGAGTGTTAGTGGGGTGCGAGTGGGAGGGGCGCGCACACTCGGGGTGCGAGTGGGGGGACGCTTAGTTCTGCTTCTATAGGAAAGTCTCCTCTGGTGAATCCTTGGATTTAAAGAGCACAAAGTGATGCGTGATGGAGGACCTGTGTGATGTTCATCTTTGAAGTACCGCATTGTCACCAGGGCTCAAGCTGAAGATGAGAGGCTCCGCTTTGGTGGAGCGGCTGTACAGGAGGCCGGTGCTTAACAGCGCTTAGGGTGGAAAGGTCAGCCAGTGACCTTTGATCCCATGTGGGTGCGTGTGGAGTCATGACCGGTTTAACGCCACATCCTTGTCTCCTGTGCCTTGGGGGGGGGGGTAAAGGTACTACATCTCCCTGTATTTGAAACACCATGCTGTTAGACAGCCTGGGGAGAAAGGGAAAAAAAAAAAAAAAAAAATCTACAAATATTCCATATAATGTTACTTCACCAAAACTCCATCACAGCAAAAGGGATTAACCTGGAGCACCAAGAAACCTGTGCAGAAAGCCTTATATGTATGTCGGTGTTGCCGTCGCTCTTCCAGCAAAGCGTGTAGAAAGTCAAGTACAAATTTGCAACACGTTCGATTATCTAATCAAAATGAACTTTGTAAAAGCGCTTTCAAAAAGAGCAACACTGGCTCCACTGAGTCACCGCTCCTTAAGTAAATAGCTGGAATTAGTAAAATCTCAGTCTTTTAGTTTTCTACATGTTCAGCTCAGGTTTGTAACAGGTTCTAATATTGCAAAATTACAAAAAAAAAAGACCTCTGTAATCCAGTGTTTTACAAATCCAGAGATGTTATAGTCTGTGCTTGCCCTTTTAATAAAAATGAACACCTCATGTATGAGGATACTTCCACCTGTGGCAAATACTGCCACAATTTTTACTGATGTACTTGAAAAACGTACACAATATTTATTCATACAAAATGTGAAGAAATAAACAGCCAATAATCAATATGTTTTCTAAGATTTGATCCCTCTGAAGGTTCAACCAACAGAAACTCCAGATTTCAGAGGAGCACCAAGGAGGAAAAACCTGCATGAAATCTATTTTTCAAACTTAAGTTTCAGTGCCTTAGGCCGATGTTGTACATTAGCAAAGCACATGTCCAATCTTGTAATTTTTGCCACTTCACAACATGATCTGGAAGACATCTACAGAAAGTAGTGTAGTGTTTCTGAGAGGGGAAAAAAAAGAACAAGATACTGTCCCAGAAAATATACACTCCAAAATTCGCTTGCTCTCAGAGTTGTGCTGCTCTCTGCCAGTGCTACAGAAAACACTGGAGGTCATGACAGTTGGCCAGGGTAATACTGATAACAATGAGGCTGTAAACTAGGCACAAGTGAAGCATCTCTGTATCTCTGGTTCTTGATCCATCCACATGTGCACACAACTGTAAAGAGGCAGGAGTGATGGATATGAGAGGGGGTGGGCTGTCAGGGCTCTGCTGGATCTCGCCTCTGCTGCTGTAACATGTCTATCACACTGTCAATGTCCTCCTCAGGAACCTGTATTGAATAAATGAGGTAACAGAACAGCCGAAGGGCCACAGCCCATTGACATGGTATTACTAGCATGATTTTATTAAGTACAATTATTGATGCATCAGGAATCTGATCACTGTTAGTAAAACAGCAGTCCCTGGAAAACAACATGAGGCTGTAACTGTCCCACAGGCCAGTGTCAGTTCACCAGTTTTTGACCAATCGACTAACACAATGTCTGCCCATTACACTGCGCACTACTTAGACTGTTTCCGCTTGCTCTCAGCTGTATGAGCACAGACAAACACTGGCAGGTGTGGAGAGGGATAACAGTGTGTCAGGAATTAATTTTTGTCCCAAGAACCACTAGGTCGTTTTACTGTACATTAATTTTACACAGTTTTCTTCCTAACCCTAAAACTCATTTTGAAAAAAAACACTAATCTGTGGTCCAACTTTCATGAACTGATATCTTCTGTCTCGTCTTATCTTGTAACCTCAAGTTAATTTCCACAACTGTTCAAAAACATGCATGAAAATACTACATCAGCACAAACTAAAAAAAAAAAATCTAACTTATTTATAAATATTTAAAAAAATACCCAGTACTTCTACAGATGAAACACTGATAATAGTTATATGGATCAAAGGGGCAAACTACCTTATTAGCTTTCCACAAACCGAAATATTTCATAAGACTGTGTCAGAATCTAAAAAGGTTTCGTTAGCAACTAAATGGAACAAGAGGCACATAAATGTCAATGAAACGATATTAATTTTCCACTGATGCCAGTTTACAATATGCACATTAATATAGGAAATTTAAAAAATTTATTTGGGTGGTATAAAAATGTATTGTAAATAATCTAAATTGAGAATCCAACAGGCTATCATTCCACACTGCCCTCTAGAGGCAAACACCTGCAAAGATAAATGAGCTCAAGAAAAACCTAATTCAGTACACCCTTTGGTAAAAACTATTCCAACTAATTTTCTTCCAAACAATACTCTATTTATATGCATGACAACTCAAATTCAGCTCTGGTAAGACCAATATTAACATAACGCAACTGAAAACTTGCAATGTTCTAGGACGTTATGTCCACAGTCGTAAACCTTTCCTTGAAACAAAGTCTTTTTTTTTTTTTTTACGGCAATTCATAAAGTGTACTGTCCGAGAAAGGGAGGGGACTCACCAGCGCGTGGTCAAAGCTGAAGGTGCTGATGTAATAGGCTGAAATATCGCTGTCCGCAAGGGGCTGTGAGATTTGGGCCACAATGCCACACTCATCTGGGGTGACGGGGCAGCAAACAGGTAAAAGGTCAGAGAGTTCCCAACACTTGACATGGACATGTATAAAAAAGAGGCACAAAATGACATTTGTTGTTGTGGACTTGAAAAGGGTATGCAGACACAGTAACGAGTCCGGCAAATGTCAAACTCATTCTGGGGAGACAATCTCCGAGAAGGATAGATTCCCACTCCCTGTGATCACAGAGACACACCCAAAAATTATAAAGAAGTAGGAAATTTCTGGTTCACAGTGCTAGCGAAACCCTCAGCGGCTGAAGGAGACTCACCGAATCCCAGGGGCTGGCCCCCGATTCGGACCATCCTCCAGAGCTCCCCCGAGGAGCTGGTGAACAAAAGGTCTGCAGGGAACCTGTGCATACCGAGGAGACACATTTAAGACGGGATAGCAGTAACATGCCTGACACAGCCCTGACAGAGACCACAAGGTCTTACTGTCTCTGAGCCTCCGTGTCCATGACGATAGAAATGTAACCGTCAATCAGGGAAAACGAGAAAAACTTTATGCAGTCCAGGTCCTGATCAGGATGGGGTCCGTCTTTGGGGCTAGTGAAAAAAGAAAAAGCACAAAATTTAATAAATGAAACTGACCAGAAGCTAAACTAAAACTTTCAGTGAGTGTACAGAAATGTCAACACCGAAAAATACACTATCTGGATGAAATCACATCCGTGTCTTAGTTTTGCTTCTTTAGAAGGATTGCTATAACCTTCCCAGTCTGATTAACTCAAAGCAATAAAGTCATAATGTGTTTAGGAAACCTGCAATGGATTTTCAAAACAGCAAAGATTTAGTTTGATGTATTGACAGGGGTTCAAAAACTATCGCCATTTGGCTGCTTTAGCAAACACTTTTCAGCTAATCACAGTCATAATCACACTATAATTATACTTTGCAACTGACAACCATTGGCTTATTGAAAAATATTAAATTTGATTTCCAATAAAAATATACAGAGATTTAAAATATTTGTCTTCTATATTCTGTACTGTACTCTATGCAATGGACATCGGAGGTCACACAAACAATTAGGGTGTGTGCAGAGGACCGGCGGTGTGTGGTAAAGAGACCTGTCTCACCTGCTAGAATAGAAGAGCACGTCTATCAGGGTTGTAGCAATGGCTGGTAGAGTGTCCGGATCCAAGCTCATGACACAGAACTTGTTCAATGGACTAAGCACTGGATGGACCGTAACCTTGGTAGCTGAGAGGAGCAGAGATTGATTTACGACTTGGCACTTCAATATCCATCAGAACAAAGTAGCCTCTTCACTACCTATGTCTAATGAAGGGAACATCTACAGTGTTTAGTTTTACCCCATTATCCAGACCTGCTCAAACACTTAAGGATTAAAAAACGTCGATCAAATTACATTTGGGTGGATTTTCCTGCACTCTACAGATGTACAGGTCAGTGGTTCTTAACATTTTTGGGTTTGCATACCCTCTTTTTTTTCAGGTTTTCTGTGCACATAT
Organism: Chitala chitala; assembly: GCA_025773905.1. Taxonomy (NCBI): domain Eukaryota; kingdom Metazoa; phylum Chordata; class Actinopteri; order Osteoglossiformes; family Notopteridae; genus Chitala; species Chitala chitala. Next base: position 14,980 of record JABJVR010048730.1, on the reverse strand, counting down.
GTAATGTAATGTAATGTAATGTAATGTAATGTAAGGAATACAGTAAGGTTACTTTATGTAAGGAAATTTTTACAAAGGAATTTGAGGCCACATCAAAAAAATTGGAATAAGTGCCAATAATATATATATTACTGTCAAATCCTGTAATTCGGTCAAGAAGCCCCTGAGGTGCTGCAGAGTATCCCCATCTGAGAACCACTAGAACAGGTAATGAAACAGTTACCCATGACAAACAGAAAGCCATGTGGACACAGGGACTAAGCAATCTCCCTCCAACTACACCACAAAATGCTCGTTGGTCTTGATACTTACATAAGTACAGTGAGACAGACAGACAGACAGACAGACAGACAGACAGACACACACACACAGAGACACAGAGAGAGAGAAAGAGAGACACAGAGAGAGAGAGAGACAGACAGAGGGAGAGGGAGAGAGAGAGAGACACACAGACACAGAGAGAGAGAGAGAGAGAGAGAGAGAGAGAGAGAGAGACACACAGAGAGACAGAGACAGACAGAGTGAGAGAGAGAGATGCAGACAGAGTGAGAGAGAGAGAGAGAGAGAGACGCAGAGAAAGACACAGAGGGAGGGGGAGAGAGAGAGACACAGAAAGAGAGAGATGCAGAAAAAAAAAAAATCGAGTTGCATCACTGTTTTCAAGTTTTCCGATTTGTCAATGTGTCTGGTTAGTCAGTTTAGTTCCATTTTGTTTCACTTACAAACTCTGAAACGTACCCTCCTTGCCATTCTTCTGGAAGCCATTGTGGATGTCCTGGCTGCAGATAGGAACACACTCTCCTGCCACCTCCTTGTAGATGTTGAACTCCTCCTCCAAAGTGTGTACAACCACTGAAAGGTCCTTTTCTCGCACCTGCCAAAAGTCACAATTCACCACAGGAGATTCCACCACAGAGCAGTATGGCTACTGTTTTCACAGCCCAAAAAGTTATACCTTCAGCCATACGCTTCTTAACAGTCTCAACTACCAACTCAATACAACTTTCTTAACCAGTCAGCTTAGCATTCAACATTTTACAACGTTCAGATATTCCTGCCATTTCATCGGAGAACAATTCTTCCAAAGCACTCAGTTTGAATATTTAAGAATTAAAACATACAATGTAAAAGACAAATCTTGAACTGCTTATATTGTACTTGATTCTTCTTTAAAATACAATGCATTAAGAAATATTCTTCAAGCAAGCAAAACAAGGTCCATCAGCAATACAGCAAATCATTTAAAAAACCTAATTATAAACATAGACAACAAAGCACTGTTGTTGTCGCACTTGAACTGAAAGTGAGTAAAGTCCATAAATAAAATTCTTGTTAAACATTAACCTGTGGTCTCGCGGCTTAAGGTCTTACAGAAAACAATTGTGTGCATTTCTGTTATTACACCCATGCTTAAAATACGATTTCGTTCACATGTAATTTCTGAACAGACGTACAATATCAGTTAACTCATGGACATATGTAACATGCGGTTTAATCCTACACGTCTGCGAGCTCCACGCAACAACTGTACGCAACAACCTTTGGAGGACTGCAGACTGACGCGTGGAGAAAGTAACACCTGCGGCTCGGCTGGGCTGTACATTTTATTAATGGAACAGTAATCTCTGCAAATTCCACAAAATGTACTCTGCACTGCTGACACTGTGACAACCATGTGTGAAAGATTTCTGACATTGAACAAAAAACAAAATCTTTAGCACAAAGAAAAGCTTGATGTCATGAAGTTTTCTGCATCCAGTCAAAGAACAAGTGAAGTCTGCACTAAGAGCCAAAGTTACATACTATTTGTGACAAAGAAAAAAAGCTTTCTTGTTGGAACAAGCGCCAGCAAGTCTGTCACTTTACAGAACTGGAAAATGGAGCAACAAATAAGTGATAAGGTCTTTTGAAGCATGGAACAGTGTGTCCCTTACTTCAATTTCCCCCAATAATACCTGTTATTTATATTGTTAGGTTTACAGAATGCAGAGTTTCAGGAAAATGCAGTAACAAAAAATGCATGTATTCACTTCATAATGTATTTACATCCAAGTAGTAGTTATATTTTATCTGCAAGCCATATCTATTCGAAACTTCAAAACTTCATACATAATTGGACTTGATCATCTATGACACCTAACTTACAGACCTAGGCATGCACCAGGGACGAAACGCTTCACTGAAAAAAACTGAACTGTTCCGTTTCGTTCAGCGTAGGTAATCAAACGGCAGTTATGACAGTTATGATTAGTAATTTTAGTCATTGTGATCTCTGCTTTAGAAAGTTTTTTAGAGTAGCTGACTTGGCCGCAAAAACAGATGTATTTTCTGTGTAGACATTGACTGCAGCAGAGCTGCAGCCAACCAGAATCTTCTTAATGCTTTGCATGTCGTTTCTGGTTTTACTGGTAAAATCCAAATACGGAGAGTGGTGGTGGCCATGAAGTGAAGCTACAAAACACCAAACGTTACTTTAAAGAAAACAAGGTTAGAAAATGTATTTGAAACTCAAATTAAGTTTTTCAATACACTGAACACAAACCGCACCAAACTGCACCCACGTCTCATAAAACGCTATACTAACTGGACCGAAAGAATTCTGAAACATTGTAAGCCCAGTATATACATTTGTACACAGTGGAGTCATGCCATTTTGTTGGTCAGTGACCAGTTATACAGAGAATTCACTTAACTGTACCTATACTTACGGTTTGTTAAGTGTACCCAAATGGAGACAAATTGTATGATTGTGTCTGTATTCACATTTTTCTGCCAATTATTTAAAATTCCTTCTTTATCTTTCAAAATCTCAGACATGATTGCTTGCCCTACACTAAACCATTTTTGCTGCCAATGTACCAAAACTAGTTTCTTTTTTCTTTCTAACGGTTTCGGACTCTACGCATTGAGAAATCGTTAACGGTCAAGCTTGCGTCTACATGTTTTAACTCACTACAGAAAGAAAAAGAAATCGTTTAATGTGACAGCTCACTACTAAAAAGTAAAATGGAAAAAGTTGTGTAAGCTAGGACATCGGTGTAATAGACAGACACCTGCTGACACTGAGCACCACCAAGCGCTACGAACTCCTCTAACAAAAGATCGACTGCTAGACCATGGCAACTGACCAATTTTATAGTAGGATCCATGTACTGTATCCACTTAACTGACATGAGAATATGTGACAAGGCTGAAATGCTTCATTAGACAATAAATCATTTTATCCATTTTCACAGTAACCTCTTCACCAAATGTGTTCCACTGAAATGAGTAGCAAAAAAACGCAGTAGACAGATACACCGTCCACAGAAGTTACCCACTTGAGTGGGTACACATCTAGCCTGTGAACTCCCTTTCAAAATCATCAAGGTAAACAGAACTTAATATATGTAGGAATCAATTATTTTGGCTAAACATTCTAATTAAACCTATCAAACACTATTGAGGAAGACACAGGTTTCCCACTCATCGTGAATACTGTCGGTGGAGTTTACATGGTAGCAAGGTAAATTTTGATGCCACGGGCCATCAGCAAGTACTTTTAAACATTCCTAGTACAGATTATGGTAACATGAGGTGCTGGTCTTAAGGCAAAGCATAACACCTCCATTGGTGACAGAAACATCACCAAAATAAGGTTGAAATCTAGCTGTTTAAAGTAAGCTACTGTGTGTGTCAATTCAACAAGGGGATAAACACAACAAGAAAACAGGACCATACCAGGATGAAGTCTGTCTGGTAGGTGGACAGCATAAAGACAGACACGTGCTGCTCTGCCAAGGGCGCGATGACAGACTTGGCGATCTTGGTGACTCCCACAGCCTGGGAGCTGCTGGAGGCATGTCCGTTGGAGACCACATTGAGCGGTAGCCAGGTCGAGCTCTCTACTTGCAGGTATTCAGAGGATGGAAGTTCTTCACAAGAAGAGGAAGGAAGCGACTCAATGTTCAGCCAAAAATTCTGTGAAGTCTTTTAATATACATTTATAAAGCTCACAAAAAAGTATACAAAAAATGGAGTGACAAATTTATTTTCACAATGCATAAGACCAACTAATTTCCACACCTATAAAAATAGAAGATATTTACACTTACCAAAAACATTTATAAATGCACCATTAAAACAGGAAATTGTAAAGTTGCTTAGCAACTAAAACAAGTGGGCATGCTAAATGTCAGATGTCAGTTCTTGCATGGTGCAATGTAGTCCTTGCATACTAAACCGCCAGAATAAACAGCTATGAAAGTAATGTCCATCTCTCCAATTCAAACTAATCACAACACCAAGGGTAGCAAGGTGTGAGGCCTTAAAAAAACAAGATGCGGTGATGGTGGGTCTTCTGTTTTACCAAAACCTGTCCATCATCAGCTTCTACAAGAACCCATCCTGGTCTCTAACATGCTGTCAGGACACAGATGGCAATCTCTCATTACTCCCACATTTGGGCAACAGAACAAGTCAGACCCCTTCCATTAGAACAACGTTCAGCAGTTGCAGGGAATCCTGAACACAATCCCCCAACCAATAAGAGCTGACAGTCTATAGTAAACCTCAAGATAAGAAATATGATCAATAAATCATTTGTGTGCAAATAATTAATTTAACAAACCATTGTTTGATAAGACTTATGCACTGAACAATCATGACAAACAAGACACACCTCTTTAGTCCTCCCCAAAACTGAGAGACGGCTATAGTAATGAAAGGTCATACGGATTTTCTAAAGCAAAACACAACTCAACTGCAATCATCAGCAGAAGCAGCTGGAAACCAGCAGGGGGCACTGTCAGGAAGGTGAATTTAGTACCTTTGAAGCCTTCCTCATCAAGCACTACTGTGTAATTCTCGGGCGTCTCCGTCAGGCTGAAGAACTTGCATCTGTGGAAACGGCGAATAAAAATCGGACACTGTGTGGAAGGTAACGACCTTTGTTTTCAAAGGAGGGGGGCGACAATAAGCAAGTAGTACCATCCTAAAAAAAGATCATCAGCTATCATAAACCCCCTTCCTACTAATTTGGAGCAATAAGCATGTTTTTGTGAAGAGATGCCTTTCATCTGCGTTCACTTAATTCACACCCACCGACTATGTTTGTGAAACACACGAGACATTTCAAAGACGCATTCCCTCTCTTCCTTGGATTCTGACAGGGGGACACCAAGATGCTTACTGCATAATCTGGATGGGCGTCAAAGCCCAAGGTCAGCAGAAATGTTCTCTATTCAAAGGGCTGGTTTTGCATGACACAGGCATGACATGTGTAGGACGTTTCCTGTACAAGTTTCTTACATGGCAAAAATTTAAATCAATGACATCAGGAGAAATGGGAAAAATAAGGGAAATCTAAACTGACAGGAAAACTGAGCAGTACACTTGCCAAGCTAACTCAGCAGGCCATTGTATTCCAACACCCTCTGACTTCCTGTTAACCTCTCAACCTCCCTAGATCTATACTTCCGGCAAGTATGCTAACACTTCCTGACGACAAAAAAAAAAAAAAAAAGTGTTGCTGGGGTCATTTCCTGTTTGTGTGGTATTCAGTGTACCCTGTTCATAAAAGCTGTCTATGGAGAGAAAAAAAAAAAAAAAAAAAAAAAAAAAAAAAAAAAAAAAAACACTACCTACTAACAGCTGCTTCTCCTTTAACCACACAGGAATATTAAATAAAGTTGTTCTTAAAAATACTGACATTATACCTTATTCACATTTTTCTGTGAATATTTCACAATTTCCCCACAGTATTTATAGTTGGAATGTCCCACTTGTACTGCAATTCACTGAACAATTTAAAAAGAATCTGCCAGAATCTATGTACATAAAATAGTTGAAAATAGAAACAAGTGTGCCACTATTTATAATCATTAGTGCTAAAACACCAAATTTCATCTGCAGTTTTTATGTTACAGCAGCACTGTACTTGTACTGAGCACAAAGTAATGTCTGGTTTTTAAAAACTTATTGCATTAAGGTGGCAAACAGTTAATATCTTTAGTTAGGTTTGCATGTTTTACCATGGACATAGTGAAGTGCTTAACATGGCCACTGAGCCTCCAGAATATGACAAGAACACATGCAACGTTTATTCTGAAAGTGCCAGCAAAATGTGGAGCATCAGAATTGCTCCATGAACCAAAATACAAGTGTTTTCTGCATTATTAGCTGCAGCATCTGTCTAGTCAACGGAATTGGGGGGGGAAAAAAAAAAAAAAACACCCAACAAATCACTGTTGTTCCACTTTCAATCATTTTTACTGTGTACGCTCCATCCTGTCTTGGGTTTGTGTCCCTACAGTAGTTTATCCTTGTTTTTGGCTGAAATTAATCATCTTGCCATTTGTCCTGAGAGCTGTATCATATCCCCATTTTAGGAAGGTGACAGTTTATTACATATTGGGTACGCTCCAAATGTTATTTTTTCCTTGCTGTTGACTGAAAAGCATTAAAGTCCTCGTTTTTGGGTTGGTTAACAAAACACCACCTGCGTTTATTTTTCCCTCAAAACTCCTACAGTAGGACCACACAAAATGTTCATACAAATTACGAACAACTCACCTTACGAACGGCCTCTCAAAACGTAATTTGTTCTTAAGTTGACGAGTTTCTGTGTGTGTGTGTGTGTATACATATTATATATATTTATTCTGGCTAGTGTGAGACCCCAAGGTCCACACTGTTCATCAGCTGTTGGTCACTTCATTCATGCTTTCCCATTTTCACAATAAACTTTGGGCTTTTGCGGCATGTTCTCAGACCTTCGTTCCCAGTTTGGGGCCGCTGACTGTCATATTAACAGTCGGTCTGTGACAGGTCCCCAACTAATTTTCCTTAATGAAGTGCACCCAAGTGGTCACTTGTGGAAATTCATTCAGTATTTTTCCACCAGCAAGAGGTCTGTGACAAAGTTCACTTGAAGATGTTGCTTACAGTACCCAGCTATGTCAAGGGCCTGAGCTCCTGCAGGCCCCAATTTGTGCAAGTTGAAAAAATTGGTTGTGGATGGGGGGGGGGGTACTGTTGTTGGATCAGAGGCAGCTTTGTTTCCTCTGGCCTTCGTTTGTTAGTGAGCGTGGCAGGGGGTGAGGACCAAAAATCTGGAGAGACTACTGGCCTTCACACAAACACTGCAACAGGCATCCATGGTACAAGAGATATCCTATCCTCAGGGACACGTCAACGGTCAGAGCAACACCAAGTTGCTATCCCTGCATATTAAGTGTCCCCTCTTAAAAGTGTCTCAAGCTCCATAATTATTTGGACTTTTGACTATTAATAGGCTTTTTATGGGTTATGCATTACAAACTTAGTAATAATACTTAAATTACAAAATAACTTTTTGTTATTTGTGAATAAGACATAAGGTATAAGTTTATTGTCTGGATACTTGTTTGCACAATCTTTGTAAATGTCTATGCTAGTACATTTCTTCCCCACCATTTGTGTTTGTTTGCTTAGTCAACATTTTACAATGACCACAGAGCTTTTTCTAAGAAAAGCACGTCTATTTCAGTAAGCCTAACAATGAAGCCAGAAGAGCAAACAAACACAATGACATAATAGGTGGGGTGGGGGTGTGAAGCCCGAACAAAAGGCAAACGTCCCACAGGGGTGGCTTCCAGCAAAAACTAGTTCAAACAGAAACAGGCATATGACAGTTTTCATTTCAGCTGGATGGTTAGTTGGTCAGTTAGATTGATTACAATTATAATGATGTGCCAGTCACAGGCACTTAAAAAGTTACTACACACACTTAATTAGAAGTGCGTTTTATGAAGGCTGCAGTGAGAGATATTTAATTTATTACAACAGGGTGCAGAAAATTATTTACGGCCCATGCATTAATACATAAAGTCAGGAGGCCCAGGATCACTAAAGAGTAATTACAGCTGGGGTGCCCATACTTTTTCGGCTTGCGAGCGACTTTTTTAAATGACCAGGTCAAAATGACCTACCTGTATTTAAAAATGCTAAGTACATTTGTTTATATGTGTACTGAGTATACGATCGCGTATACTATAAGCGATCAACCGCTCGATCGCGATCTAAGTATTGGGTACCCCTGAATTACAGCCACGTTACCTGCAGCACTGCCAGCGACCATGGGAGTCACAGCCCTCTTAGTCAGAAGGTGAGATGATTAGTTTCAGCGATAAATACTTTGAAGGGACAGAAACCCACAACAAGATGGTGCATGCATAGGAAGATTTTTGCGAAGGGGAACGATAGCGGCTTGTCAGTTTATCGCTTTTCCTTTTGAATAGTCTGATGTTGCATCTAACATTGCAGAAAGGGCTTGTCATGCTTTGGTACACAGCGCTTTTCTGCAAGCCCAAATTTCGCTCGCGTGTTCTCAGTAAACACGTTGCATGCGATTTTGTCCTGTTATGCAGACACGGGACTACTTTGAAGGGACACAAACCTTCACTACGTCCATGGTAAAACATGCAAACCTAATGGTATTGACGGGTCCGTCAAAATGTTTTCACGAAGTCGTAGTTTCCAACATGTAAAACAAACGATTCCTTTAATATAACATTTGTCCCGTTGCTTAAACAGCAAGAAACGCCCGATTCGGTCGTTGCACGTTTTCGGTGTCTGGAGGCTTAAGTATCATTGCATTCGTGTTCAGCTCCATCTACTCCATTTTTAAATTCTTTTTAAGTGCATTTGGTTGTATTAAATTATTCATACACATTGTAATAGCAGATGGCAGAAATTATCCTATTCTCCGTGTATTTCATCAAGCGGCATAATAACCTTTCGGTATCTAAACTATATTTAGGCCTCTGTTACTGCGGGATAAAAGTAAAATCTACAGGTCACATTTACACACAGGTTAGCCTGCCACCTCTACATGGCTCTCTTCTTGGTTTACATACCCCAAACTGTGGTTCAATGGTCATCAAGTTACTCTAAGTTGCAAAGAAATAAAAATAAAAAACATTATAATAATTGCTATGCAGTAAGCAAGCGCGTTAAAGCAACAGAAACGATTTTTTTTTACCTTGTTCTGTTCCGTAGAAATATGAGTTTGATCAGTGGGTGTGTAAAAGCAGTCAGACCATCTTTGCAGATGCTAGTTACTTTCAGTCTATGATCGAGAATGTGCAAGTCCATTTCTGCTTTGAATTACACGACTCTCTCCACAATACGAAACGCTTTGGAGCTGATCTTCCCGGGGACTTTTTACAAAACACCCCCCGGTTAATGATGCTTTCAGCGGAGTATACACTTTATTTTGCATTCCCGAGGCTATACAGCCCAGTTTGTTGCATCACTCAAGGATAAGAGGAGAAACCATTCGACGCAATTTGAGTCATAAACGACATTGGAAAAACAGCCCATACAGCGTTACGCCCCCTTTCCTTAAAGGGACAGAGCAGCACCATCCACGCTCCCATGTCCAATTTCATTTGTGCCAAAACCTTAACCCTTTGTTTCACATGAATTGATACACAAATGATTCTACAACGCAATGCAGATTTATACATACGTTACGTGATCTGTCATCTCAGATGTTCCACTGAGAACAATTTTCAGCTTTTAGAATGGCGTTTAAAGACCAAAAAAAAAAAAAACAACTTACGATTTTAATTCGTTTCTGGTTCAGCGTGAAAACAATGGCCTATCGCCATTAGTTTTGAAGACATACAGTGAACTGCCAATGGGAAGTATCGGGACACTGATCCTGCTCACTGATGTAATATAGCCACAAAATCTATTTGTATTAAACAAAACTGGTTTAGTTTGATCCCATGACAAACAAATATGTTGTGCGGGGAAAATTAAGTTATGTAATACGATGACTACTCTTGTCCCGTTCTAAGTGAAACAAAAGTTAATAGTTTCATGTTATTTAAACTAGATTTTGTAGAGAACCAAAACAAACCAGTGGTCATATATGAACGACATAAAACCAATGTACCAATAATTACACAAAGTATGACTATTTCATTCTTACTGACAAACTAATAAAGTGTATACCAGCCTAAAGTACAAGTGACTACTAAATTTGACCATAAATTAGCATTTCTATTAAATAAAAATGTTCTGCAGATACTCCACACAGCAAAATAAAAAAATGACTGTTCAACAATTCATATACAATTTCACAGAACTCGTAACCAAAAAAATAACGAATCTTTGAACTCTGAGAAATGAGCATGTAGTGTCTCAATTAGTTCCAGAATTCTGAGTCATTGCCCAGTGTGGTTTGAACATTGTGCAATTTTATTTTACAACTGCTTTATTTTTTGCATCAATGAACCCAATCACCTCACTCTTCTCCTGATATAAATCAGTTACAAATTAAAACGAGTGCGCTGACCACATACTAGTGTTTTCTGTGAGCAAACGACAAGACACCAAGTGTCCAAACCAAAGAAAAACAGAAATCCATGTGATGTATCAAGTGTCCTACACAGCCCACCAATACGTCCTATGCCTTAGGGCAGCTGCATCCCGAACTCCCGTGATGCAGCATTTCAAGTGTGAAGAACCAGGGCCTCTGAGAACTTTGACACATCAGTAACAAACTGAAGAACACTATGACAAGAAGCTTGACTTAGGAGAACCTGAGAGACTTGGGCCAGGTGAGAATATTCAGGAGGATGTTGTCATTCTTGCCTTCCGAGGACTAAACCTCGCCCCGCTCACTGTGCACACATGAACATCACCGCTCTGTCTCTTCACTGGAGAGGCGAGTTTGTTGTAGGGATCATTATTCTGGACTCCATGCTTCGGATCAACGGTACTGAAAAGACAACAAAGTGGGCCAGCCTCAGCAAAAACACCATCAAAGCACACTTCTCCAAAACTAAAAGACAAAACCGCAAAAACAACCAGTTCTCAGAAAACAACATGAAAACTCTGGGCCTGAAGAGCCAATGCATTGCCTCACCTTTCACTAAGGAGTTTCAATTGTTCAAATGGAAGGAGAGATCAAAGTGCTTTTAAACTTAGATCATGCATACAGTCATGCCTCTGACTTGTGCACAGGTTCATTTACACTTCTGTGAACTGACCACCTGGATGATCTCGGAGAACTCTGTAAAACTGTCCTTATTACTGATTCCCAACTGAGTTTTATTAAACCTGTCCTGAGCATCCACCTACCTGAATAATACACACTTGTGTCCCACCCTGGCTTCCGCCAAGCAGCATTTCTTGTGTCCTCTCTGTACTGCAAATCTTTATATGCTGCACAGATAAAGTTGCATGTTGTGTTTTAGTGGAGGGGAGGCACATAGCGAACAAAAGCTTAGCGTGTTTGTTGCAAACTCACCCCACAAATGGTGGACAACATACAGCTCTCCAATCTGTGTGAAGAAGCCAGCCACCGCTTCCTGGTTCTCCTGCCGGTGCTTAATGGCTCGGGCCCTGTCATGTCACTCAATTGTTTATGCCATTTCACTGGGAAGCTGAACTATAATCCCTTCTGCCCGCAACACTAATTCAACCTCCCAAAGGGTTAAATAGCTTACCAGTGGTTTCCCCATTCAATCATCGTCCCTGGCTACAAAAAAGAAAAACTATATTAATTTTATATAGTAAATTACAGGTTTCCAAAGATGGTTTTAATTGCTGCTTTTTTCACTTTTCTTTTTTCTCCATGAGATCTCATAAAGAAATTTGAAAGCTTTTTGTGTGTAATTCTTCCTTACAAATCAAAACAAATTTATGATGTAAACTGCAAAACAAAATTCCGTAATCACTTTAGCAAATGAGTTAAATATTAGCAGGAAATTAACACCAGTTCTTCACAATACCATGTCATTTTTAATACAAGTACTGTTAGTATCAAGAGTTAACTAATTTAAAAGTGCATGTCAAGTAACTGAATCTTTAGTAAACATATTAAGCATTAGTTCTTGAATTGTTAATATGTGTGTTCTTAAAGTTCCACCATTTACACGTGGTACATGTCATTTAATGAAACAGCAGCACATGTGAAAAATATTCAGAAAAATACTCTGAATCAGTTCTGGAAAAGCCATCATCAAGTCATCGACACAGTTTACAATGACAAATTACACCATGGTCATTCAAAGAACAGCTTTCTGATCAAGTGATTTCATCCCCTGGCCACAAGTTTACAGACTGGTTTTATTACCAGAGTGATCAACCCCATTGCCATAAATCTACAACAACTGTGGGGCAAATGTGTTTGGCATATTTTAGCTATAACAAAACTCAATTAATGGTCAAATTTTGTGTTATATGCTCTTTGGTGTCATCATGCATCTATAAATAAATTCAATCTTTTGAATTAACTTCTTTAAATCTTTTTAATTAACCTGCCAAAAATACTGGATATAATGCAACCTCATTATTCGTTCCTGACCTCGAGTACAGCTATAAAACAAGAACATAAACATGTACACATCAGCTAACGCACAGCAGCACTATAACAAGCATTTAAAATGTACTAAATGCTTATTTTATTACAAATAGCCATAATAGTAGCATTTAAGTCGACCATAAAAACAAACTTGAGAAACAAAACTCCTGGGTTAAAAAAATATAAAATGGGTGTAGTCCTTTTTTAAATTGCATTATATGTGAGATTTCACAACATTTTCTCAGTATCAGCATGGTGTGACCAACCTGAAAACAATGGGCTGCCATCATTGCTGTTTTATTGCAAGTTTATCACTAACTTTGGATTGCAAACACTGCTGAGTACTCTGTGAATACATGACAAAGCAGATTTTTGGGCAAGCATGACAGATTGCAAAATCACCTAAACCTTTCCAGAAATCTCATATTACATATTAACGAGTCCCCTTTTCGTGACTTGAGACACAAAACCCTTCCAACAGGTTCCCCTACCTTAAGTCTGTAAGTCCTCAGCTCATATATATTCCGACCAGGTCTGGGCACAGGTTCATTCCAAAAACTGAACTCCAGAAGAAGCTGGTTCCGTCTAGAAATCAACATTTTACTCCTCTCCTTGCGGAACTCCAAATATTCCTAGTCACATAAGAAGACACAAAGATTTAAGAGAATGAATACTGTTGATTATGTTTTTGAACATACCACTTCTAGAATCAAAAGATTATTTTACTTAGAAATGAGAAACTCTAAATTTTAAGTAATGATTCCAACAAAAGAGGGACTATGCAGAGTGTACATGTACACACAAACACATTTTCAGATGTTATGTACCTTATTTTGTTTCAGTTTATTCAGGCACTCGGTCAAAGCTGGATAACCACCAATGTACCGCCACAGGTGCACTACCAAAAATGTCCACATGGAATCACTGTTGCACCAATAGTTAACTGCAACTTAAAGCACGGTACTACAACAAAACCGAATAAGACTCAGTCCGTTCAGACACATCAATTGCTGTTAAGCAGCCAAGATAGTAAAACCACACTTAAAAAAATAATTTCTTGTAATTCGTACCTGTTTGGTCTTGTTCCCCATACCAAGTGTTCCAGCTCCCAACCACTTCACATGGGTAGTCCTTATCATGATGTAGTTGCTTCTGTACCTCTGCCCTAAAAAACAAAAACGCGACTTCTGACATCTCCACCACATTCAATAGCTACAGCTTTTCACACTTAATTTTGCACCATGGTTCGGCCTTAATTAGGCTAATGTGCTTACTGAATGAACTCAATGAACTTACCATCTACATTTTTCTGCAGTAATGTGTAGTTAATTGCTATAGTTAAAACAAAAATAATAACAGTCAAATTATTTACTCACGACAAGATGTTATAGGCCTCCAGGCACTCTGGTTTCACATTGTGAACTGAAAGGGAGAAGGGGAAATGGTTTAATGAGGGAGTGCATACTGTATGTAGGAATTAAAAGGCAGGCCTGAGGGTTAGGAGGTAGAAATACCAGTTCAAAAGCACAGTAGCTGCCTTTTTTTTTAACTTCTTCTATCATCATGGTTAAAAAGCACAGTTTCCTCAAGTTTTAAGAAGTGAACAAGTGATCTTACCTACTGACAACATGCAATTACTACAAAGCAATACAAAAATAACAGAAGTACCAGCAGAGACATAAAAAACATTGAAACCCAGCTGTGGGAAGAAGTGTGGTGTATGTATTGAAGCCATTAGCCTATACTGCAGTATAAAACTGTATTGTAAATTGTATATCCACAATTTTCTATTAGGAAGTCATTTTTTCCTTTAAAAAAATTATTAGCTATGCAATACTGAGAGAACCCTCCGTAATGTCTGATGGAAAACGCATACACAAGTATCCAATAGTATTAAATATTTATTCAAAATGAAACACTTTATTCTTCATATTTGTATATCATGCACAAAGCTATTAAGGACACACTATTCCAAGCATAGTAAACACATGTTGGATGAGGCTGCAGTAAACATCCTGTTGTACCATAGGAACTGGCAGGCCTTTGAAGCCATGTTAGACAAGTAAAGATGAAAGTTAGTCTGTAAAGCCATCTTGCTACCCCGAGTCATAACTACCTTTTCACTTAATTGCAACTGCTTATGAAAACATCAAGCGGCAGTGTATTAAATGGCAGTTCAGAAAATATTATCCAGTCTTACACTGTATTTTATAAAGGTTGTTCGTTTCTTTCTTTGACAACAGGTTAGAGTGGGCATCCGTCCTGGGTTCCACTTTGTGAACAAACAAAGAACGGAACCACCCTTTGTCGGTTTTATCTGCAAAACATCTGAAAGACAGCAGGAAAGTAAATACTTTAAATACAAATGACATCCAAGCGAGAGCAGTAATTAATATTGTCCCTTTTCATTACTATACGTAATAATCGATCTGTAGTTGTTAACATAACATTTTTCCCTTATGGTTTAAACGCATGGTTAACACAATAAGACCTATTGCCGCAGCGTGTACCTGTTTATTCATATCCCCCCCCCCCCCCCCCCGCGCGGGCGGCCCCCCAGATTTTCCAAGTAAATGAAGCATTTTAATGTCCATTGATATTTGGATTGTCTGACAATGATATAATACAAATGACATGACCATG
>JABJVR010048729.1:0-23690 GCA_025773905.1 Chitala chitala | reverse complement strand
AAGTAAGTGCGTGTACTGCTGTATGGAGTAGCTGAAGTAAGTGCGTGTACTGCTGTATGGAGTAGCTGAAGTAAGTGTGTGTACTGCTGTATGGAGTAGCTGAAGTAAGTGCGTGTACTGCTGTATGGAGTAGCTGAAGTAAGTGCGTGTACTGCTGTATGGAGTAGCTGAAGTAAGTGTGTGTACTGCTGTATGGAGTAGCTGAAGTAAGTGCGTGTACTGCTGTATGGAGTTATGGTCGGTTGGAGTTCACAACAGACGTTTGAGCTAACATGCATGTAGTTCCTGCTTGGTGAAAAAGGCACACAAAAACACTACACGTCATGGTTAAAAATGACAAAAAACAATCGAATCAAGTGGAAGCAGGTTAAGGTCTGCAGTTTTGGCTGTATGATGGCTGTAAAATATATCAATAATGGAATATTTCTATTTGTGTAGTACTTGTCTAATTGTCAATGTGTCACTTAGAGCACGACTTAAGGGATTTGAATAAATACAGCCTATAGAGAAGGAAAACCTAACAGTTGAAGTCAGGTTCAGAAGGCTTGTGGTATGGAGTGTGGTGTGAGGCTTAGCAAATTATTTGGACCATAGAACTAACCACCAACGTAAATCATACAAAGTACAGCTCTCTGAAACCACAAACGAATGCAAAGATGTCTTTTATACTGACCATTGATCCATCTTTATGTGAGCTGTTTGAGGCAGAATCACAAACCTTTTTAAGACACCTGACCACCAGACTAGCATTTTGAAATATTGCATATTCATACAATGAATCATATCAGTATGTTGCATACAATAGTGTCTTTTTATTAATGTAATTGCTCTTATGTAATGTGCTCAAAGGGCTCCCAGTGCTTTAACAAAATTGTCTAAGGCAATTGCTTGTAATATTTAGGGTATAGCAGAAGAAAGTGGCCTGTTAGAAGATAAACAGCTTATTGCACTGAACAGCACAGGTGGTTAGGAGTTAGTCTACAACAGGATGGGTACATGAGTCTACACTGTAAAGAGAGTGGGCTGTGAGAGTACCCAGGAGTGTCCACACAGCAGTCTACGTTCAGGATAGTTTTTTGTGCATTTCTCATTGTGATGTGCGTTTCGCTGTTTGCGCGTTGAAAGTGGCCTCCATGCTCAGTGCTGCCAGGCAGTCATGTGACCGCCTCCTTCCCGTAGCGCTTCATTGTTAGTGTTTGTCATGCGTGTCACGTTCCTCAGGGTGTCCTCTGTGTGCTGCCAGCCCCTCTCTCAGGGTGTGCGTTCCGTCACGCTGAACACACAAAGCTGCTGGCAAAGGAAAACTAGGGAACGGTGTTTTTTTTTTTCTCTCTTTCTGGAATTCAGTACTTTTGTATACTGTAGGGAGAGCACTTTATGCAATAATTCATGCAAGAAGGCTGTAATTGCCAGCCAGAGATTTAGCACCGACATGTTTAAGTTTCCTGCTTTAATTTCCCTACTTTAGAGCTTAGGAAATGGAGTAACAGATGTGCCACACCCTATGTATTGTAATCTGAATTGTGAATTTGGTTTTCATTATATAAATTACATGGTTGTATGCATTGTAATTTATCAGTTAAATAGTTTACATGTCGCAGCTTCTTCATTTTGTAAATGCCAATGTCAGAAATAGTGCTTTAGTTATTTGGTCATACTGCTTCTGCCATTTGTGAAGAATGATATGGGATTTTGAAAGGTGACAGAAGTTATCTTTTTCCTTTGATAGACTCTGCTTTTTATAATTGAATACTGGCATCAATGGTTGTTTATCCATAATTGTTTTGGCTTGCACATTTGTAAATACAGTACAATTGTGTTTGTGTTTCAGCACCTTGGATATTTCCAGGCACAGGTGTATTAACATATGGGTTTGGGGTTGTGTCAAATAATCCTCTTTATGATAAGACCACTAATGTACCTTTCTATTATAAACAGCTGTGTATCATTGTATGTCAATATCTTAATTTTTTTGTTTTGTGGAAAGGAAGTTAGGCTATACTTTTAGCAAGAATATGGCATGTTTACGAAACTGTTGTCTGTCACGTCACAAATGCCTCCAATTAACAGAGTAAAATAGGTAATGCAAAACTTAAAGTTGCACTGATACTACACTTTTGAAGATTAGATTGTTCTTCCATACACTCCACTGCCTTATATGGTTTTCCCTTTTGCATCTTTACTTGTGCACTTTGACTCCAGTGTACATTAAACTGGGAAATAGGCCTGTAAATAATTCAGCAAAATATAAAAATAACCACATTACAACTACTGGCGTTACATGAATATTCAGCACGTTTAGGGATCTGATTTCTTGAGCGCTGCTGTTGTGCATGGGCACACACGTGTGCGCTCGTGCAAAAGGACAGTACTTTCTTTGTTCCAGCGTGCCCTGGCTGTTCCCACGATGTTCCCTTCCGAGTAGGGCATGTTTCTCTTCTGTCCAGTCATTTCCTGAGAACTGAGAGACTTGGCGTGGCTTCCCCTTTCCCAAAGCGTGGGCAGGGAACACAGCACTTCTGACAGCCTGTTCCAGGCAGACAGCACCCTTGGCTTCAATAAGACGGAGGACCGTCACGCCTTTTCCTTTCTGCACTGTTTGCTGCTCAGCATTACAGCCTTTTTTCAGCATTATGAATCCTTTAAATATATGTGGACGCAGTGAAGCAGTTAAAGGAAAGGAAACGCTACATCTGTGGCTGTATTTGCACTGAGCTGTGTGTGCTGTATGTAGGATTTCTTAAACTGTGATCTCTTTGAAATGCTAAGGTACATGTAAGGGAGATGTATGGTTATCTTCTCAAGGCAAGCAAAGAGAGCCTTAATCTCCTGTTACTCCTCACGTGACAGTGTGGAAGTGTGTCAGTATGTGAACTTCAGCTGTGTACGAGGGATTTACTGAAGAGGCTTAAGAGAAAGAAGGCCTTGATGATGCTTTGCACAGTGACAAGTTCAAGTTTAGGAAATGTGTTCATTACTGGTGCACTGAAAGCAAGGTCCTGAAGTCTGTCTCAGACTCTTTTGTGTGTTTCTGAAACATATTCATGTTTGCGCATCATCCTCCTGTCACTGTTTTGGTGAAAAGCGGGGCAGACTGACAGAAGCTTTGTCTCCAAGTTCTTACGTAATTCACTCCCATCCCCCAGAGCTAAGGATCTGAAAACAAACATAGAAAGAAAATGGCTGCCTCCTTGTGTGCTGAAGCCTTCACTCTGACCCCTGATCCTGCTTCTCCTTCTCTAGCTGTAGTACAGACACCAGTCAGAAATGTGATACGCGTTCTGTTTAGCTCGAGAGAACTGAGTATAACACCATGTTGTAGGCAGTATATTTGTTTTCTAATTTTGAACATGTGGCTTGTCAGAGATGTGAATGTGTATTTTTGAGTATGCAAACACCTGAGTGTTTGTGTGTGTGTGTGTATGTGTGTGTGTTCACCTCAAACCGACCACACCAATTTTGTGTAAGGTTTACAATTATGTGGGAAACCAGAATTACTAATATACACTATCCATAAAATCAGGCTGCTCTGAGAAAAATAACAACTGTACACTTAAGAAATTTGAGAATAATATGATGCTTCTTTTACATATGCAGTTTAGATTTTTTAACAATGATGTTTGCAGCTTTTACAGGTACCCTACAGAGATTGTGTCTCCCTGTTCGCTTTGCATCATTTACGCTGCTATTTCGCACTTTCGTGTTACAAATTATAATTAATATAATATTAATATAAATTATAATTAATCTTGGTTATCTTGTTTTCATAGTTGTTGCAAGTAAAAATCATAATTTGAAATAAAAATTAATTGTATTGACAGACAAGGCTGCTGTTTCCTGGCACAGCCTCTTACTGCCTGATTTGGAACACTGGCTGTGGAAGACAATGGACGCTAAGGCATTTGTGGCACAATGAAGCAAAGGCATGACTGTTTACTGGTCCTGACTCATTAAACCAGAATGCACATGTCAGGTATACAAGGATTGATGTTGGATCAGTACAAAGAGCTACATAAGTGAGCTGCACTAGAGAAACCTGTACGCTAGAAAATTTCCCTTATATCCTGTTTGTGTTTGGTATGCCATTTGTCTGTGCTCAGAAGCCATTATCACAGACTGAAGGGAAGCCTGTTAATAATGGACTCAGACTAGAGCATATATGCATGCCTTTAAGATGTTGTCTAGTCTATCTATACTGCACATTGATACACTTACTTCCTCAGCTACTCCATACAGCATTGTATTATGTTGTGTTTTGTCAGTGTTGGTTCATTCAGTCCTCAACATTTGCATTGCTATTGATTATGGTTAGTTGATTTGCCAATAAACCATTTTGGCTGATGTCATCTTGCTAATGATATATCTTGAGCTTTAGACCAATCTGGCAAAATGAACAAAGTTTAAATATTTTTTTTCATAAAGGTTTTTGCATTTCATCCTCTACAGCAAAGATGTCTCTTACAAACACAGTTTATTTTCTGTCACCATACTCATGACATCAGTTACCACAAATAGCCACTCAAAGTGTTGACAAAATAGTTATGTACATTTCAAACAATGGAAACATGTGACCAGGACTGAGACAGGGACAGTGTTTTTGGATATTGCTATTATTAAATTTAAACAGGCATCTGAGATTGTGTTTTCTTAGATACACGATTACTAAAGGTAATACCATCAAAATACAGAGTACAGTGCTCTACTAGAAGGCTCCGTTTCCAATTATTAAAAATGCAGAAAAATATATATGTTGATTTGACTAAAAACATCATGCCACTATGTAAATATACACTGATTTATTAGCATATTAGGGCCATTATGCTTTAGAATTTTCTAATTTGGATACTTCAATCAAATGTACCAAATTAAGATCTGAAATTGAAAGGTAAAACACCTGTACCAACTGAGTGGGATTACTCTTGGCAAATAACTAGAAAGGATAAAAGGTTACAACACTGCAGATTCAGTAGGAAAAAAATTAGGTTAGATTCAATCTTTCTAGGTGAACAGTTGGATATTTTCCATTGTATGTCCAAATTTTATTTCTGACACAGTCACAGTAAAATATCCATGACTTCATGTTATTAGATACATGTGTGCACAAAGTTTAAGGACAATTAAATCCAGATCAGGCTGTAGAGTTAATTTCTGAAAATTGACCGAGTGGTGTCATAGTGTCTAAAAACGGCCTACCTTTATGAAAAATTCATAGGCTATTTTTGCTTTACTTCATATATAACAAAAGACTACAAGAATATATATTGGAAGGTTTTGTATAGCAGCATGTGTGGATTATAATTTGCCACAGTGCAGTGGAGGCGGATGGGCCACATTCACTTATGTCAGCACTGTGAGCGTCCTGTCAGGGCTTAGCTGCTAAATAACCTGACAAGCATTTAGGCCTGAATGGCCTCTTCTGTTTTTTAATGGTTCCATTCATTTCGTGGCAATAATCTGGCTTTCTGAATCACACTTGCCTTTCACTGTCTCTCTGGTTACATTGACCTGCTGTTTAATGTACATGCTGCAGACCTTGTCTTAAGAGGAAGAAGAGGGTTCGGGAAAATGTCAAAAACAGGAAACTGTGAATGTGAAGTGCAGGGATGTAAAGCACGATTCAAACTGAACGTTTTAGGTGCAGCAGGAACCTTTCATTAACAGTACAGTACATGGTGCAACCATTGTACTACATGACAAACTACTACATGGTATTACAATACTGTTAGGAAAATTTCTCAAAGACCACTCAGGACACTGTTGGAGTTCAGTAAGGTAGAAGCTCTTTAATACCTGCGTAGGGAAGCGCCACAGGCAAAGTCCAGCGACACTCAAAGTTACAATTGTTCAAGCATCAGTTTATATATTCTTTAGGGTGGTACCAATGCATATAATTTGGTGTTCACAGGAATGCCTTTTGATCAGGTTAACATTGTGTGCAAACAGGTGAGCGTTACCATGTGACAAGGTCTTTACAATCAAAGACAGGAACAAAGGTGGTCTCCTGTTTTTCTGCCAGGGCTGCACCTTTGTGCCTCCTTATCTAGGTCTTGCACATACAAACAGACAATGACATCAGTTTCACGACTTGATTCTATCATTAGTATTCACACAAAAGGTTTAACATTTGATTTTTCCAACAAGTACACTGCATTAACAGTATGCTACATGGTACAGTGTGGAATAATGTACTACATGACCAACTGCATGGTACTACAGTATACAACAGTACACTAAATTAACAGTACAGTACATGGTACAGTGTACAACATGGAACTACATAAACAACAACTATGTGGTACTACAGTGTAGTACAGTACACTACATTAACAGTACAGTACATGGTATAGTGTACAACATGGAACTACATAAACAACAACTATGTGGTACTACAGTACACTACATTAAGTGCACTCCTCCTTGTCCGACCGATTATAAACATAAGAAGCCAAGAGGTCTCTCCTCGTCACTGCTCTGATTTATAGACTGCCCTATAAAGGCAGCTTAGCAACGGAGATCAGGGTACTCATATCAGCATAGGATCTGTGGATAAACAGCCTCAGGCTGTGCACTTAATTATTGTAGCTCTTACAGGCATGCATAACTTGGTATCCTGATGAGAGGATGGACGTGACAGAATAAGCCTGAAGTCTGAAAACACAGTATAGAGACTCTTTGTCTGTGAACTACCTGACTTGCTGGGAAACAGCTCTGTACAGGTAGGGGATGTTTTGGTCCTTACATTTGGCTCCACACAACATTAAGCCTCAATTAGCAGCCATGATGTTGTGTATGGTAGACTTATATTTATTTATACTGAGATTGTAATGTACGTGAAAGTGTTGGACAGAAATGAAAGGACAGATTCTGAGGGAAAGAGAGATAGAGAGAAGGGGGAGCACTCTGCAATGTGTCTCCTCTGAGGAGGATTATGTAAGGTGAAAACCCTTCTACAGCCCACACTTTTTATGAGTCACGGGAGGCTAGGAAACAGCCTTGGCTACATACTGCAGGTAGTGTGGGAATTCCGTTACCAAGGTAAGGTCTCAGGCAGACAATATGCATGCCTTATTACTGCGTATCTGTGAACATCCTAGGTTTTTAATTCTCATGTCTTCATTCTCTTTTTCAGATATGGGTTTCATCAGATGGGTGATAGTCCCATTAATTTTAACCTTGCTGTAGTTTTATTCTCTATGCAGCTGTATTGTATTGAGTAGAAATGGTGACTTCGAACAGTCAGAAAACAAGGCCAGTTTGGCTCAGGATTTTACAAATGTTTTCTTTACCTGTGTGTTTAGAGGTACTATTTGTTTTGACTTGAGACTTGTTAAATCGTTTAGAACAGATAATCATATGGAATTATAAAGTTAACAATTTAAATATATTTTCATGTAAGTCATAGTGTAAAGACTAAATATGTGGCACAAGTAAGTGATAAACCAAGACAGGATGTAAAGTTGTACAAAATTAATTCACAGGAGAATGATGTTATGTGGTCTTATCACAATACATGATTTTTTTTTTTCAACTTCATGTTGGTCTCTGAGAGAAACGTGGTATTTTATATTAAGATATATTGTTTTTTTTCTTATTTCTTCTTCTTTAGATGCTTATGACTGACTCCAGCACACATTCCTACATGATCTTTTGGATTTCATTGCTCCCAGGGCCTGGAAATCTGGGTCCTGGCATGACATGTTCAAACTAAGCCTCTACATCGGTCCCTACTAGTGTTTAATATTCGTTTCAACAAAGATACAGAAACAATGGCCGCCCCTGCAAAACTCTCAGGAGAAACCATCATAGTGCACCATATCCCACTGGTGCACTGCCAGGTCCCAGGACGCCAATGCTGCGGGCCTGTCAAACACCCCAACCCGTTCTGCCCCCCCGACAACCTGGGGCTGACACGTACCACTTCTTTACCTGAGCGCGACATCCTGCATCAGGAGCCCGTGGTGTACAGCAGCTTGATCCAAACCTCCAGCAGCAGTGGGAGCTCTGCGGCATCCGAGGAGTGTGACGGTGGGGGCGGGAGGAAGAGCTGCTTGAGGAGGAGCTCCTCGGCCTTCCCATCCAGCAGCTCTGAGGAGCGGGCGCCACCCCCCGCGCCCTCCGGGCCGAGGTACAAGAGCAATCCTCTGCGCCACAATCCCTTCCTCGTCAATGCTGAAGAAGACGAGGAAGACGATGGGAATGAGGATGAGGATGGAGGCAGCCTGAATGGGTACCTGGAAGATTCCTCCTTTCATTTGCATGGGAACCCAAGTGACACTCATGGCAAAGTGACGGGACTATCCTACCTGCATGAACTGGAGTACCACTCAGAAGCTCTAAGGCTGCATGGAGGACTTGGTGAAACTTGGCTCATAGACAGCGATCACATGGGTGAGGAGCAGCAGGGGGACAAATTCAGAGGGATCCACAGTGCAGTCCATTTGGAGGACCTGGAGCGCCTCAGGCACGAGAGCAGCAGTTCGCCGCTGTCCATGGACTGTGGTGAGCAGGATTGGGCTGAGGATGAGGAGGAGGACGAGGACCACCACATGAGCAACGGCCAGAGCAGTCAGGCGTGCAGCTGCTGCTCATCCCCCGACACTGGGCACCATCCCTCCCGCTGCTGCCACTGCGAGCTGTCGGAGACGCTCTCCGAGGGCCAGCTGGGCTATGTCAGTGACTCTTCATACAATAGCTTCGATGGCATGCTGGTGAGCTACAGCGCCATTTACAAGACTGGTGATGCCACGCCTGCCAAGCCGCTCAACCTGAACGCCTCCATGGGCCAGTCGTGTACTTCTTCAAACTCAGAGCCAGGGGGCGCCTTTTATCTGGACCTGCACACTTCACCCACCGAGCCCCCGTGTGGTGGCGATGCCTCCTTGCAAGATTCAGACAAAAACACTTCATACTGCTGCCAGGCCTCGCAGGCCGTGGATGCCAACTGCAATGCATACCCACACCACTGTGAGGACCTGTTGTCGTGTGATATGACCTCTTGTGTCCAGAGCCGTGCGAGGCTGGTGGTGGCTGCACAGAACTATTACAAGCTGGTGACCTGCGACCTGTCATCCCAGTCCTCCCCAAGTCCTGCTGGCTCTTCAGCCACGAGCTGCTCTGAGGAAAATAACCAAGGCAGCCCCAACCAGCCTACAGAGTACTTCCTGTTCAGGCGGCCAGAGGGAGCAGTGGAGTCTGATGAAGAGGAGGGGGAAGAGAAGAAAGTGCCACACGAAGGATGTGTGAGTGTTATAGCATTAAACTCATGTTCCAAGCATAGTGATGTGCAGGTTATATTTGGGTCCACTTGCTGTCCATGAACGTAGTCATCTCAGATGTTGCTTCAACTTCTTTTTATATCCAGGTTTTTCTTCTAAAATAAGATCCTTAAAACTGTTTATCAGTGGTTGAGGTGACAAAGGTGCTAATTTTGCAAGCTGATTCCTCAATCTTACATGTTATACTAACATGCGTGTTTGCATGCTACTATAAATTGTAAGATACTAGCACGAGTGTAATCTGGGTCATTCCCTTATGCCGCATTAACATAGTTGGCATTGTTTCTGGAGAGGGGAGGGGTGTGAATTGGCTGCTGCTTGCAATTGGAGATAGGCTGCTCTTGTGATCAGCACCTGCTTTCCTGGATAGCACTGAACAATACTCACTGTGTATAATGGCCTCTAGCCAGGAGAGGGCGCACACACAAACATACACATATGTCTGAATTTGGCCTAATTATTCTTAACTGCATGCTTCAGTCTTAATTTTATTAAATTGCTTTTCTATCACAATGTGTTTTCAACAAGTGCATTATATTTAAGAATGAAGTATATGAGCATTTCAAATATTTACATTTAAGGAATTAAATTAAATGAGCTCCAGCGTGTTTTGACTGTTGTGATTTAAGAGCCATTTTTAACCTCCTGTTTCCTAATTCAAATCAGCAAGAGGAAGAGGAGAGTGAGAAGAGGAAAAGGGAGCAAGACAGTGACAGCACTCCTGTGACCGTGCTGGAGGGGCAGGTGTACGTGAACATCTCCCCTCCAGCAGGCAGCCAGGGCCAGTCTGTGCCGGATCTCACGGGACGACCTCGGTCCCGCAGCTATGACCGCATCCTGGACGTATCTCCGTCTCTGGAGCGCATGCTGAGCTGCCCCATGCGCCTCAGCGAAGCCAGTCCCCTGCGTGCCCCACCGCCGCGTGTCACCTCCTTCGCTGAGATCGCCCGCAGCAAGAGGAGGGGTGTGGCAACCTGTGCGGAGGCATCGCCGGCCTCCTCACTGTCATCCATTGAGCTGCCCCCTGTTCTTGAGCAAGCGCTCCCAGGCAAAGTCCCTGGTGGGCAGCGCCATCCCCTCATGCGGTGCCACAGCCAGGGAAGCTGTGATGTGCCCCCACACCTCCGTGGAGGATCCTCACCCAGCGGGTGTCCTGCTGGAGACCACAGTGAGGTTCGCTCCAAAGCTGAAGGTAAGAGCTCAGAGCATGGCCTACCTATGCGAATGTCACCTGAAGCCTTCTGTAACATCTCCTGACTGTCAGAGGAGTTCAGCATTGTTATACCCACACGTTTATATTGCCCATCTGTTGGCAGTATCTTATAATAATCCTGTAATTATTTTTCCATCACAAATAATAGTTTTTAAAGTTCCTGAGGGTTTGTAAATGAAGTAGATATTGTTCATAAAGGACTGTACAATAACTGAACAGTCAAAACAATGCTTGTCCTCCTTGCATTTTAAAATTTATTCACATCAAATGGTCTTTGATATTTGGTTCTCCTGATTTACTGTAGTGTTCACATTATGGTAATGACTAAACCATAAAGTTTGAGAATGCATTTATAAAGTGCTGTGTAAATGGTATAAGAAATTGAATGATGAGCAAAGAACATTTTCTGATTTACCGTAATGTTGTATGTTCCCCATGCTCTGTCATTCATTTGGTTTTGTCAAAAGTAAACAAATGACAGGAACATCTATACAACATCCGTAGTAGAGGATCACAGCTGTCTAGAGAACAGGGGGTAGTCAGCTGTTGGACTTTAATTTTAATGGTCACCACAGCCAAATACATAAGAAGTAATACAAAGAGTTAGGCAAACCATGTCCACAAACCCTTGAACCAAATATTGGATTTGAACTGTACAGTAAATAAAGAATTTTTAAACTGGCTGCAGAGAAAAATGCATATGTGTGTAAACGAACTGTTATCGTACCGCTAGAGCCTTAATGGCTTTGCCCTTTTCCTCAAGTCAAAGCCAAAATGGTAATGTAACATAAACAACTAGAGGCAAAGCTCGTTACGAATCAGGCTTGTTCTGACACATGAGTTATTCTAGCCTGTTCATCTTTCCAAATGTGGAAAATGGCACAAAGTTGTAGCAGGGCTACTTAATTAAAAACACTGAGGTTCTACGTGAATTACTTCAAATTACTATATGCTGTGGAGTAGTATACGCTATCACAAGACGTGATGCAGAGGAACGCTCTCACGGACGGCTTTATGTTCAGTGATAACATGTCGCCTGTGCAATATCGCAGCATTCATCTTACCCAAAAATCTGCAGCGTCACCACGCCCTCTCTTTGTCACCGTTATCAGAGAGAGCAGCACCGTTGAGGTACCGCTGCTAGCACGGCTCGGCTCGTGCTGATAGGCTTCAGGTCCGCGTCTCGCGCAGGGGCGCGGCTTGGCCGCGAGCCGCTCTCGTCAGAGGCGCCGGTTAATGTCAGCGCCGATCGTCAGGAGCTGCAGTGTCAGGCGGCCAATCGGGACAGGCAGACGCGCAGCCCCGAGGTTCACAGCTGCTCACGCAGAACGTGGAAAAAAATGCTTTTGTTTTGGCAACGGGAGGTGTTTGGAATACGTGGCGTCTGTGTGGCGGTAAGCTGCATGCATCATTTCCTGTGCAGCGTTTGTAGGGACGATCGTGATTTTCACGAAGAGCTCGTCACAGTGCTCACTGCCGGCGCTCTCGACAGGCATGCTTGTTAGAGCTCTCGGTGGCTGCTCTGGCTCGGTAATTCCCCTAGTGGACGTGATGTGACATTGCAAAACAGGACGGGATGACATTTGAGGAAGTCGGCATGAGACAAACAGATTGCGCAATCCCTGTGACTAGTCTGTGATGGACTTTGACCCTGACAGGGTGTACACGGGAAGAAGGTTTTCTAAACTGCTTTTGCTAAGCAAGGGGCCAACAAGTGAATCCTTGGTCTGAGCCTATTTTTACATACTGATTTTTGTGTTTTGTCTGTATGTTATACTATTAACATTATTTTTTGCTTTTTGTGTTATTTTCTTGCCTAGTTTTTGCTTTTCATTATGGTGTTTCTGTTTTGCTTTTGTGATACACATAATAGACAAGCACTGGGCGTACTGTGCCTATTTTGTCTTTTTGTGTTATTTCTGTGCAAGAGCAGAACCAAAAATAGCAATAATGAAAAACATGAATGTCAGTGGAAGAACCTTGAGCCAGTGAATATTGATAGTATTACTGTGTTGTTCATGCTCTGCTCTCTGTGTTCTTCTCCAGGGGGACTGTCCTCGTCTTCAGAGACGCTTTCCTCAGTGGTGCGCTACAGCAAAGACCGAAGGCCCACCACCCTGCCGATCCAGCCCTTCACCTTCCAGCATCAATTGGGCAAGTCACACAGCCAGCTCCTCAGGCCTCTGCTGAGTGAGTACGTCAGTCAGATGCAAAGCCGTGGCAGTGGCAAGGCGGCCAATCAAGGAGCGGATGAGCATAAGGAGGAGACCCCGAAGAGGCAGATCGCAGCCCCGGGCTCCGTGCGCCCATCCCCGTTAGGAAGCTATTCCCCTGTCCGCCAGCAGCAGGGGGCGCCCAGCTCTGAAACGTGTTCCACGTGCAGCCCTAGCCCGGAGAGCGGCCAGGGTGTCCGGCGAGCCCCACGGAGCCTCTCCTGCCCTGGTGCAGCCGGCCCTCAGGCGCAGTGGTCCTCTCCCTGGTGTTTGCCCAAGCCAAGCCAGGCAGAGGGTAACGCCTTCACGCAGGGCCATAGTCCTGCCCCCCCAGCTCCCACCCTGAAGAAGGATTCGCTGCCCGGCCAGCATCCCACCGCTACAGGGAGCTGCTCTCACCATACCTCCCCGCCGAAAGCCTCAGATGTCAACTGCACGCTTCCCAGGCTGCCAAGAAGTAGGTGTCTCCATGTAGTTTGTCAAAAAGTGCTGTCATTAAAATACAGCTCGCAGCAGCTAGGCTGATGCAAGCAGAGCAATGTCTTGTAACAGTAGGAATGGCACACCTTTCTGTTCAGCAGCCAGCCCAACCTGTCTGACAGTAATGCAGCCATTTGAGATGGTGCTTCTCCCAATTCTTTCATACCTCTGTGAGGCGCTTTTTCTTTTCTCACTCAGATTGTTGGCTTGTCTTCAGTTTTCATTCTCTCATTTGACATCTAGGCAATTGAAATAACAAATCTTGATGTCGACTTACTTTCCTGTAGTCCTTTGCATTTTAGGTTTTTTGAATTTCAGTCACTGAAATCCATCATACTGAGATAAATAAACCTTTCTTATAACCTTTTCTACTGAGTCTAGCTTTCACTTGGATCTAATCTCTTTCTTACCTTGTTCTCCCATTTTGATTTCACTTCCCATTCATCCATTTGTTCCTGTGCTGTCTGTCTTCTCCACCCTCTTCTTCTATCCACATTGTTCCCACCTCCTTTGTTCCATGTTCCATTGCACACATTGGTCCCTTCTTCTCCTCCATCACCCGTCTTTGCATCATCCTCATCCTCCCCCACCCTCAGTGCACCACCTGTCCCCACAGGCCCTTAAATGGCGGGAGTATCGCCGTCGGAACCCTCTCGGGATAGAGAAGGATTCCGAGCCACTGTCCGGCTGCCTAACTGCCAGAAGGGCTGAGAGCAGGCTGGCCCGTCCTAATGTCTTCAATTTCCCAGCATCCTCTGCTCACGTTTACTCACAGCTGAACGGTGCTCTTTCTCATACCAGCTCTGTTCAGTGCTTTATCTTCACGTGTTTGCTTTGACCAGGCCAGCATGTTATGCATGCAGATGTATACTGTGTTATGTACTTAAGAGTAAGCATTAGGCTTAACATCTGGGAGGTTTAATCACCCTGTGGTGTTAAATGACGTGGAAATAACCTGTAATGCCCATAATATTATAACAGTAATGTTGAAGTGAAATGGTGCGTCTGTGTGTGTGTGTGTGTGTTTGTTCAGTGTGTGTTGGGTGCAGGTGTGGTTGCTGGGCACAAACTGAAACATGCCCAGAAAAATAACTTAAAAATAATACAACTTTTGAGGACTTGTCCCATTATGTTGTCTTAGCAGCTACGTGTCACTGAATTATCTGAATGCTCAGAAGTGGTTCAGGCTTATCACTTTTCAGCAGTCATTAAACTGTGTTACAGCGAGAAATATAGTGAATGTGGGACTCTGTGAAAGCAAATGCCTGTTTACATGTTTGTGTGCAGCCAGGGGAGCTCATACTTTGCGTTTGTGTGGGGTCTCCCTCTCTCTTAAGGTCAGCCACTGAAACTGCAACATCCACATCACAGCGATCTCCTACCTGACGTTTCTCTGGCAGAGAGACCACCAGAGGAGTTCTGCCTGTCTCCCGACGCAGCATCTGAATCCATGTCCATTGACCTGCTGCAGAAGAGGGGTGAGTCTTCACACTGCTTAAAGAGGGTGGAGATTTCTCTGGCACCACCTGCCTAACCATTCTCTTCCTGGGAGTTGACTATGGATAGACTCTTCATACATTCTGCTGTTCTGAACACAGGACTGGTTTTTTATGGAATTAGCTTGTCCTACCCTACCCCCCCCAGCTTTGGATTTTCATTTCATTTGGCACTGCTCACTGATGTGAAAAGAGTAATTTGATTTTGCGTTTTCTCTCCCCCTCCATCTCACAGAGTTAGTGAAAGCTGTGAACATGGCAGTGGATCTGATAGTGGCTCATTTTGGAACAAGCCGAGACCCTGGGGTGAAGGTAAAGACAATGCGTCTTGTCTCTGGACACGCCCTGCAGTCTATAAGCAGGGAATCAAGACAGTGCATAACGAACACAGCTGTTTAACTGAAGACGTGCTATGGCATAACTTTTTAATTAAACCTCGAAAGGACTGTTAATGGTTTAGCTATGATTGTTCTATAACCGCCAATCCTTTGTTCTTCAAGGCAAAACTCGGGAACAGTTCTGTGAGCCCCAACATTGGACACCTGATTTTGAAGTACCTATGCCCTGCCATCAGAGACGTACTCCAAGACGGTCTGCGGGGCTACATCCTGGATTTAATTGTAGGCCAGCGGCGGAACTTGCCCTGGAGCGTGGTGGAGGCCTCCACACAACTGGGTCTGTCGCCATGACAACACCATTACATGATGTTTATATAATGGGCATGATGGTGACAGTGGTGGCTGTGCTCATTTTGATAGCAGCGATGACGATGTGGGAGAGTAGGAGAAATGGCTTTGCTAAAGCTGTCAAACATAATTTTTATTTTTGAAGATGGCTCTGCCTGTCTCTGTCCATTTTGTACAGATGACATTCAGGTCTGTGACTGTGTTGACTGTCTGCTCCTATCCAGGGCCCTCCACGCGTGTGATACATAGCCTGTTCTCCAAGGTGAGCCAGTATTCGGAGCTGACCAGCCACAGTATGAGGCTGAATGCCTTCATCTTTGGCTTGCTCAAGTAAGTCTCACATACGTCTTTCACTGCACTTTCTAAGCAGCTTTATTAGTTGTATGTGTTTATGAAATGTCCTCAGATGCTGAATTAGTTTGGTCCTGTTATCAGTCATGAGAGACTAACCTCCATTCTTCATTCAGTGATTACATTTCAGTGACACGAATGAACATTCGTGCCCTCAGCTCTGTTTTGGCTGCATGTTGCTTAACTTTAATTGCCGTGATTTAAGGGCTTTGGCGAGTGCAGAAAGTTGAAGTTCTCGTATTGTGTCTGTCCTATTTCAGCTTAAGGTCACTGGAATTCTGGTTCAATCACCTTTTCACTCATGAAGGTAATTCCACTCCTACCATACACATACCAGCTCATTCTACAAGTCAACTGAATCTGGATCTGGTGATTGGACAGGTCATGGCACTGAATGTGCCTTGTCTTCATCTATATCAAAAGCTTACTGTGTCATAAAAACACAACCTACTCCTTAATATCTCACCACTTAGTCATTATTGACATCGTAAAGGATGGTTCACGGGTTTGCTAATTTCCAATATTTGCTTCAGTATGTTGTATCTATACAGTGTGTGTACATTCGGTAAGCACACAGGCGTAACACACAGTATTGCTATCTGAGCGGTCTGTTTAAGAGAAAGAGTTTAAGAGAAAGAGTGTGCATAGCATGCATTGCTAAAATCATATGGGCTTAATGTTCTTGTTTTGTGAGATGCTTTCGGCCTTCCTTGTGCTGATGGCCGCATTACCCGCCTCTCTCCTTAGACATTGTCACGATGCATTACCACCCGTGGGGCTTCCTGGCGCTGTCCCAAGGCATGTGCCAGTTGCTCTTTGAGGAGCTCCTTTTGCTGTTGCAGCCGCTGTCCCTGCTGCCGTTTGACCTAGACCTCCTATTCGAGCCCCACCTTCTGCAGAAGGGCCAGGAACACATGCGCAGGAAAGAGCAACTCTGCTCTGCCGGGGCAGGGCTGGAACAGTCGATGCGCTCCACCTTCCAGCTCATGAGAGGGTGGAGCAAAGCTGGCTTGGAGGTCAGGAAAGACGGGGTGGAGAGCGTAGCAGAAGAGGTGGCTCGGGAGAAGCACAGGAATGAGCCAAACAGGGCGAGTCACCGACAAACGAGCCAAGATGGGATGGAACATCAGAGGGGGAGAACTGTGGAGGTTCACCACGAAGGGACAGGCAGCAAGTTAAAGTGGGTGGAGCCAGAGATGAAAAAGCCTATGCTGAATAGAGATTGGAGGTCAGTGGACACTGGAGGGAACCTACTGGATAAACGTTATGGAGATGTGAGAGTAGAGGGAGGGAAGGAGGTCCAGAGGGGGACACGTGAAGAAGGAGAGAAGGTCAGGAGGACGAAGGGGGAGCCACAGAGCATGGACACGGCCCGGCAGCGTGACAGGCAGGCGGGGTGGTGGTACCAACTGATGCAGAGCTCCCAGGTATACATTGACAACTCCACAGAAGGGTCCAAATTTGTCAAGTGGGAGAAGAGGAAGAAGGCAGGAGGAGCAGGGGAGGTGGAGGCAGGGCGCAGATGGAGCCAGCCTCCTCCCAGAGTGGGTGTGGTTGAGGGTGCGGAGGCCAGTCCGGCAGAGGAGCTGCTGGAGGAGGCGGCCAGCAAAAGCAGCAGCCAGAACAGTGACTCTGGTAGCCAAGGCAACAGTAGGCCTTCCTGGATGGGAACTCCACCAGAGTCGCGATTGAATGAGCTACGGATCAGTAAGAATAAGGAGACGGAGCCAGAGCCAGTGACCCAGGGGGCCCCAGCAGGAGCACAGGAAGGAGGTGCTATACGGTGGGGCAGGCTGTTTGGTGCAGGAACAGGCAACTATGTCAGGACAGAGAAAGATGAGCAAGGACATAGCCGATCTCAGAAAACCAGGTAAACCGCTCATTTTACACTGGTCCATTATACCAGTGCAGCACTTCACTTCCAAAAACACATTTTCAGCAAATTCCTCCACTTTGTTTGTGCTTCAGACTTCCATCTGGATGGCTCAGTCTGGATAGAGCAATGTTGGACTTCATGGCTCAGACAGTGGGGGTGGGAAGGCGTCTGGAGCCCCTTCCTGCTACTCAGAACCATGCCCTGCCAACACCACAACAACCAGAGTCACAGGGCACCACACAGTCCATGTCACGGTACTATATTGTATTGTTTGCTAAAGTGATGAAAGTGGTATTGAGCCTAAATCTTGGACCAGTCTTGCCTTTCCCTCTGCTGTGTAGCTGATGAGAACAAATATTGTAATATAGGGAAAATTATACTGTAGAAACTACAGTATATGGCAGATTATGTAAAATGTATATAAAGAAAATTATCCTCATGTCAGTTTATTTCTTCCCTTGTATATGGGTTGCCGGGTCTTGCAAAGAGGTGTCGTGTTCATAGTGTTTGCCACTCTGCTTGTCAGGGAGGTGCGGGCCCTCTGCCACCATATTGCCACTGAACCTGGACATCTGAGCTTCAACAAGGGAGACCTCCTGCGGGTGCTGAGCCGGGCCGAGCCCGACTGGCTACATTGTTCCCTGGGGAACAGCACAGGCCTGGTTCCTATCATCTATGTGTCCCTGATTGATGACACGCGGGGGACATGCTGAACTGGAGAGGCTTTTCAACAAAGAGCCAAGTGGAGTGCAGATGAGCAGGGCGCGCATGAAGACTGATATACAGGCACATGTGCCACAGACACACAGAGGCAGACGGGCTCATACACAAAGACAGGCACATGTGCCACAGACACACAGAGGCAGACGGGCTCATACACAAAAACAGGCACATGTGTCACAGACACAAAGAGACAAGACAGGCACATGCACCACAGACACATAGAGACAGACAGGCTCATACATACATACGGACAGATACATGTGCCAGAGACACACAGCGATAGACAGGCACATACAAACACACAGATAGACAGATGTGCCACAGACACACACACATATAGGTGCATGTGCCACAGACATACATGCACACAAATGCATGTGCACACTCACATACAAACACAAATAATTTAAATCCAGTTAACCTTTTTAAGGCTTTTCTTCCATTCATTCATTAAATATTGGTCTCTTGAAGTTATGTAAGCAACTGGAATAAAACTATGAGAAGGAAGATGCAGGCTGATGCCCTTGTGGGGTGAAGTGTGCAACACTGGAGCCACTACAGTTGCCGTTTCAAACGAACATACAGGTGGATGCGTACTGTCTCTGAACACACACACGCAAACGCTGGTTCAGCTGTCTGTGTCTGTGCCTGGGTCCATATGCTTATTAGATGAATGTTAGTTAATATGAAGGAAGAGGGACGATAAACAGAAAATGGATCGCGCAGATGTGCCTTCGTCGAGGAGAGAAGAGCAGGCTCACTTGCTCTGACAGTAGGGGGCACTGTTGGTGTGCTGCGCTTCGTCCATGTGTTCCCTGGAGTTTTAGGTGGTTCACTTTGTGCTTTATCATGCCATGATATCTTTGTGGACATTTTGTTAAACGAAGCACAAGGCACCACTCCTTCGAAGAACATCGTAGACTAAACTGAGAAGAATTTCCTCAGCAGCGCTGTGTA
The DNA here is from genome assembly GCA_025773905.1 of Chitala chitala. Taxonomy (NCBI): domain Eukaryota; kingdom Metazoa; phylum Chordata; class Actinopteri; order Osteoglossiformes; family Notopteridae; genus Chitala; species Chitala chitala. The sequence goes on along the minus strand of JABJVR010048729.1, from coordinate 4,420 downwards.
TGATGCCTGATGTTTAGTGTCTGTGTGTTTTCAGAATCCCTACAGTTTTCTGTTGATTAAGGGTAGTATGTAACAATATGAATGTCCAGCAACTATTACTGTAGCTATTTATTTAAAAATGTGTTAATATGCAGAATAACAAATGCGGTTTTCCACGATGCATGAAAGTTTTATTTGTCATTTCTCAGATTAACATTTTGGAGAATTTTATTTTTTCATTTACTTTGGAACTGAGCTTGTTGCTATTGGAAACAGTATATTTTATAAGCAGCTGTACAAAAGGAAATGTTCACCTGTACTTTGTTTGTTTCAGGGATTTGGGCGAATATTATGTACCATATTGGCAAATGCCTCTGGTAAAAAACTTAAATTATTGTAATTCTATTTGCCCAGTTAAGAAAAGCCAGTTTCTTTTGACATAAAAAGATACTTCACACATATTGAGTGCAGGTTATTTGATGATTTTTTTTTTTTTTTTTGTTTTTTTTTTTAAGAACCACCAAAATAATCTGTGAGTTTGGTCTGCGAGTGGCAGAAACACGTGGTTAACTGTCTGGCATGGAAGTGAGTGACCACAGTCTACTTCTTTTTTCCAAATATCTGCCAGTGTTATGGAACGCCATCATCTCTGCTTATCTGCACTATTTTACGCGAGGGGCCTGTGCGTTTGGTAAATGGGCAAGTAGACGGTCTTGCTGAGGAAGAGGGGGCTGAGCATTGTGCCACAGTCCCATGCCTAAATACTTTGCTATAGCTTCAGTTCTGGCCAGCCATCCAAGGGGAGACCAATTCCCAGCAGGGGTGGAGGAGGATTGACCCCACTTATGCTACCTGTGAGCACAGTGTGCAGGGAGAGAAATACGCTACAGGAAACTGGGAGGAAGCTGAGTTTCCTGCTGCTTCATGTGTCCGTTTGTCAGTGTTACTACCCTCCCCGAGTACAGCTCGATGTTTTGCTCTTAAGAGTAGGTTAGGAACCTGCAAAATCGATGTTGCGAATGAAGTCCCTTGCAAAGAGAGGAACAGAAATTGTTTCTCCTTATGCCAGTGCACCAAAACCTAAAACCTAGATATACCCAGTAACCACATAGTGTATCTCTACTGATATACAAAGAAAATAATAATAATAATAACAGTACAAACCCTAACTAGTTGCTAATGCTGAATTTTGGAACAAACAGTGACCGACGTCAGATACCATGTAATGCCTTTCACGACAGATAAAAATTTACAATATATAAAGTTATCATAAACTATTAAGCTACCTAATTTGCAACAGAAGCTCTTTATTTAATTCTGTAACATCTGGCTTATATTGATTTTTCTTTTGTTTATTTATTTCACGTTTCATTTTCACTTTGTAAATTATATTATTTTTATATCATTTCCTGTAAAAAATACTAGACAATTTAATATTTTAATAATGGAATTGTATATATTTAGTTAATTTAATTGTACTTTTCAGGAAGAAGTATTTAAAAGTGTTAACTTTCCATAATTGTTAGCAAAAGGCAAACAAACATGTCTGTTTTCTGTGATAACTTCCAATGCATCGTGTTGTTCCCAGTGACTACAGATATGTTATTGCTTACAGGTGAACAAGGAGGCTGGCTTGTCTTCTACCACACAGTCTCATTACTTGCAGTGTGTGTGTGTAGTGGGTGTCGAAGGCAGGCAGAAGCAAACCTGTGCAGTTCCTGCGCAGTTGTGACAAGTGGGAAAACATAACTGAGAGAATGAATATGTGTTTCTCTTTAAATTCCAAGAGTAAATGGGGAGCTCTGAGAACATGCATCACTTTTAAGCTTCATGAATCTGTAAGTGATACCCAGGCACACTGTCTTTTTACGGCATCTCTTATCATGTCAGTTACATGTATGCGCTTTACTCCTGCTTGTACATACTTGAGGTGACATGCATGTCCCGTTTTGTCCGTGCTCTTCAATGTGAATGGCCACGCAGTAGCTGCAAAGTAAGGTAATTTATAACAAGGTGCTCATGTGAACATGGCTCAAACATGTACTGTCTCCTATTGTATAATTTGCAAACATTTCTAAAATATATACAGTTCATTATACGCATTGTTTTGAGTATTGTATTATTTTATCAGGAGGTAAATGACGTTCTCATCATCAACAGACACGCCTGCTTGATAAAATGTTAAAAAGAGAAATAAAATGGGTGAAGAGAGCATGCACCCCTCTGCTTTTACAATCTCTGTAGCTCTTGTGGTGTGTGTGTGTGTGTGTGTGAGTGTGTGAGAGATGGGCTCCAGGCTTCCTGTGACCCTTAACAGGATGAAGCAGTATAGAAGATGACTGACTAATTGACTATATACATATAAAATTACCCCACTCACCCCAGCAGGCAGTCTCCTTCAAGCTAGCGTCCTCTACCAGAGGCCAGGGAGCCTGAGGGTCCTGTGCAGAATCTTAGCAGTTCCTAGGGCAATGCTCTTCTGGACAGAGATATACACTATATTGCCAAAAGTATTAGGACACCTTTCCAAATCACTGGATTTAGGTGTTTCAATCACCTCCATGGGCACAGTTGTATAAAATCAAGCACCTAGGCATGCGGACTGCTTCTACAAACATTTGTGTGGGTCGCTCTCAAGAGCTCAGTGAATTCAAGTGTAGTACTGTGATAGGTTGCCACCTGTGCAATAAGTCCATCTGTGAAATTTCCTTGCTACTAAATATTCCACAGTCAACTTAGTGGTATTATAACAAAGTGGAAGCAACTGGGAACAACAGCATCTCAGCCACGAAGTCGTGAGCCGTGGAAAATGACAGAGTGGGGTCAACGCATGCTGAAGCGCACAGTGTGCAGAAGTCGCCAACTGTCTGCAGAGTCAAATAGCTACATACCTCCAGACTTCGTGTGGGTTTCAGATTAGCACAACAACAGTGCGTACAGAACTTCATGGAATGGGTTTCCGTGGCTGAGCAGCTGCATCCAAGCCTTACATCACCAAGTGCAATGCAAAGCGTCGGATGCAGTGGTGTAAAGCACGCCACAACTGGACTCTAGAGCGGTGGAGACGTGTTCTCTGGAGTGACGAATCATGCTTCTCTGCCTGGCAATGTCGATGGACGTGTCTGGGACTGGTGTTTGCTAGGAGAGCAGTACTTGCCTGACTGTATTGTGCCAATAGGAGAGCAGCACTTACCTGACTGTATTGTGCCAAGTGTAAAGTTTGGTGGAGGGGGGATTATGGTGTGAGGTTGTTTTTCAGGTATTGGGCTTGGCCCCTTAGTTCCAGTGAAGGGAATTCTTAAGGCATCAGCATACCAAGACATTTTGGACAATTTCATGCTCCCAACTTTGTGAGAACAGCTTGTGGATGGCCCCTTCCTGTTCCAACATGACTGTGCATCCGTGCACAAAGCAAGGTCCATAAAGACATGGATGAGCGAGTTTGGGGTGGAGGAACTTGACTGACCTCAACCCGATAGAACACCTTTGGGATGAATTACAGCGGAGACTGAGCCAGGCCTTCTTGTCCAATACCAGTGCCTGATCTCACAAATGCTTCTGGAAGAATGATAAAACATTCCTATAGACACACTCCTAAACCTTGTGGACAACCTTCCTAGAAGAGTTGAAGCTGTTACAGCTGCAAAGGGTTTGTCAACTCAGTATTGAACCCTATGGACTAAAACTGGGATGCCATTAAATTCATGTGTGTGTAAAGGAGAAGCGTCCCAATACTTTTAGAAATATAGTGCATGTTAATTCCATAAATGTATTTTTGCTTTGTTTACAGTTTTTTTATATTAGATATAAATTTCTGCTGTATTTCTGGAAAAAAATTGAGCTAATCAGTGATTTAAGAGTTGCGTGCAGTATTTCTACAAATTTATAAGGTGCAGCATAAAAAATTGCTGATGTAATATGAGGACCTCAATTTAATTTGAAGTTGAGAGAAAGGGACAAACTTGTCACTGAAATGTATACAGGAAGCACACAGCTGACATGCATGAACAGGGACCAGGATATACTCTATCATAAAACTGTTACAGGTAATTAAAGAACACCACCCCAAGCTGTTCCCTTTTTTTTTTTTAACCCAGAAGCATTGATGGGATCAGAAAGGTGAATGGGTCTATTTGCCTAATTCCAAACCCAGACATTAGATTTCACCAAAGTTAAAAAGCACAAGACCTTTGCAAACACACACTTTACCCCCAGTATGCACAGTTAACACTTCACCATTTCACACTTGAGCTTTATTATGATGTTCTAATGCGGGGCGCGCCGGGGGGGTGTTTTGTGTGTGGGTGGTGGGGGGGGGGGGGTTGGGGGAGGGAGGGCGGGGGGGGGTGGGGGGGGGGGGTGTCGCCGGGGGGGGGGGGGGGGGGGGGGGGGGGGGGGGGTGGTTGGGGGGGGGGGGGGGGGTTGGGGGGGGGGGGGGGGG
>JABJVR010048728.1:0-20932 GCA_025773905.1 Chitala chitala | reverse complement strand
CCTATGCTGTACATGCAGAGGCACACGTGCACATTCATGCACATGCATGTACACACGCGCATTTATGCTCATGCACAGACGTTCATACATGCATACACATGCATTCCCATATACAAAACACATACAATATGTGTGAACATACACACATTTATACACACACATTTACATGCTTGTACATGTGCATACTTGGAGAGATACTGCGCACACACACACACACACACACTACAGGTCCACTGCCCAGATCATGTAAGTGCTACCCTAACTGTCCAGTAAAAATGGGGGTGGGGGTGTTTTACTATCTATGCTTATTGTCCAGGATTCCCTGAAGAGTGCATAAAATTCATCATTTACAGTCCAACTTCTAGAGGAAATGATGGTGTGGAAAGGGGTCAAGAATAGAGTGAAAGTTGGTGTTTTCTTGTTGCATGTGTGTAGACAACCAAAAATGTACACAAAAGCTATGTAGCCACAGTGGCAATGACAGAGTTGCTGTGCCTTTGAATGAATCTGCCTAAACTGCTGTTCTAACGTACAGCAGGTGTCACGTACAAGACGAACATAACTTTTAGCATAATGATGAAAATGCCAAATGTGAGAGAGGGAGCAAATGAAAGAGTTACACTTCTCTACTGTTGAATAATTGAATAATTTATGGTATGCAGCTGAAATGTCATTGTGCAAGGCACAGTGCTTGCTTGAATTAAAATTAATGCTTACACTAATAATGACATAAAATGTTAGAAATATGTGTTATAAAAAAAAAATCACTGAAAATCACAGTATGTTCTCATTTTTTAATGGGGTCAAAATTTCACTAACATCTATTATGATTTGTATCTACAGAGCTTGTCAATGACCTCAATTTGTGTTTCTTTAAAAAGTGCAAAGTAAAAAGTTTTTTTTCTTTTTTTTTTCCTTTGAGTTACAATCAGTAACAGATTAATTTGCATGCTCAGTCAAAGCGAGGAAATTTTCTTTTTATTTTTTCATGCCCAAGTTTTTAAGCAGGTATTACCAGATATGCATATTAAAATATTTCATTTAAAGTAAGGACATTAATTAAAGATGAGCGCTCTGAGCCAGAGAGTTGTTTTTTTTTAGGAGTGGTGCTGAGAGGAGGGTACTTTAAAGATTGATGGCCGCGTGCCCTGGGCCGTGCAAAGAGAATCGTATGATGGTGCGAAAGCATTTCTTCGTCTCTCAAGATTCGACTCTGTCAAACGGAGAAAGGTCACGTCCTACAACACAGCTCGCTGTATCAGAAAAAAAAGCAGCCAAAAAGAATCAGGAGAATTCACTCACCTTCAGACTTCAGTTTAATCTCATTCTAGTGCGACACTGTTATGGAGCAGTAATATGTGGTGATGAGGTATTGCATGGCAGGTAATATTACCCACTCCACCGTTAAACTGCCCATGTTCAAGACGACAGGTCAGCGCTTGGCTCCAGGTCTCCACTGTTCTCTGTCCTACCGAAATATGCACAGAGAATTTGCTATGCTGGTGCGACAAATGCATCCTATGGTGAGTGAGTGTAGATCCGCTCTGACTGGTGAGTAACTGAAAGTGCGCCCCTTGGGCTATAATGTCCCTCGATTCCAAAATCATTTCAGCAAGGACACAACGCCAACTTCGATGTGCAGCTCCACAAAAACACATGCACCATTCTCAGCAATTTTATCATAATTTATACACGTTGTGGTTTGGTTGAAGGTACAGTTTGGGAATGTCCAGTAAGGTCAACGGTGAAAACGAAACCACAGACTTTTCTGTTACACTTATCTGTGTGATGGCATTTTGTCTTGACTTTCACAATCTAAATTAATTAGTTTTTGTTGCATTCTGCCTTGTGTTTTACTTAATTAATGATTTTGGTACTAAGGCTGGGATGAATCTTGATGTTGCCTAGTTTTAACAGTAAGAGTCTTTTATTCTGAAACAACAACAGATGAATTTTAGTGCATGTCTAGGTATCTGAGTGTACTTAGCATGCTGTTGGCATTGGGGGTCGTGGTTTACTCACTGATGACCTTGTAAGTACGCATCCAGATAAAACATGAAACTTATTTCTCACTGACAAAACAGGACCTTGTCCTGTGCAGCATTTCTCTCTGAAATCACGGGCAAAAGTAACACATTCTTACTGTTGGAGGTACTTGTCATACATGCATAGCTGTATATATGACAAGTGCCACATCAGTCAACGTTTTGTCGTAAAATCTGCTTCACGACACAACAAAATATAAATAAAGCATAATTACTGGGAGAGAATCAGTGGCATCAGGACGCCGAAATACAAAAGTTAGGCAAACCTTCCTGTTGGCCATCGCTGAGCACATAAGTTGAACCGCCAAGAACAAATCGGGTTTGCTTCCTATCATAAAAAGTAACTTTGTCTGCAGGACACACGACAGATGAGCAAAGGGCCAAAGGACACCTGACTCGACTTTTAATCACTCTGAGATAACCAAACACTTGACAAGCCTGTTTTCACTTTGATTCAGGTAGTTGTGCTTTGAGTCATACTTTAGGTTCTACTTTGAGTCATACTGTAAGGTTCTTTCTCAGCATTCGCCGACTAGCTGACCATTCTGACCATGTTAGTGCTTCTGTTAAACTGAAATAATGACTGCAATTTGCAGTTATTCTGGCACTTTTAATGTGTGCTATCCATCACTGAGAGCAATCTAAATTCATATCTGAAATAGTCAATTTTCTCCTCGCACATGTACCAATGTTTTATCTGTTCATTGGAAGGGCTAAATTGCACAATAAATCCCCACAATATGGGTGATTAATCTGGGGGCTTTTCTGTGTGGCTGATTATCCAATTAGTGGCCCCAACTGTCTTTCGGAGTTTGCTGTTGCACAGGCTACCAGAAACCCAAGTTCAAAAGGCTGGAAAGTGTTCAGAACAGGCCAGAATTATGACATTCCATGTTTATTTGTTAACCTTTACTTAATTAGCCATTTCTTTAAAGAAAAAAAGAGTGGCATACCCTCATAAGAATTTATTTTATAGTAAATGAAAAAAGATACAAAAAGTTTTATAGCGTGTTTGAACAAGGGACAAGTTAGGCCAATTTAAAAACTCATCCACATGTACCTGTACCTTATAAAGATGATGCAGATAAGACGGTGTTAATGGTCTGATGGGCATGAAGATACCAGAACGCTGATGGGGACTGACAAAGAGCCAGAAACTGTTCTGCACAGAGAATTGGCCAGAGGGCGATGTGAGGGGGAGTCATGTAAACAAAAAACACACGTATGTGTCACTCTGTGAGCCCTCGCTTGTCCCATCGGCCAACTCCCGCTGCTCTTTGTGTGGCAGCCCCGTCAATGCTGAAGGTCACAGCATAATCAGCACTAGGGGCACTGGCGATTGCTTTCACGCCAAAAGCCGATAGCTCACATGCACCAGCCAGGGGAATCCAGGTGAAATGGCACAGGTGACAAGTGACGCATGAGCTGTATCCATGCCATGGACACAGGTACAGTAAGTGTGATCAGTACATCAATAAGGGCCATAGTAAAATATACAGTACACCATCCCCAATGCCCCTGTCTGCCTGTAATTAATGTAGGAAACTCTTACAATACAAGACCGTCTCTGCTCCAAAGATATTGTAAATTATAAACAGCATCAGATTAGAAAAACTTAAAAAAAAAAATTGCATTTCACAAAATGGAAAAAATATACATTGGTTGGCCTAAGAACACGCTGCCTACTCACTGAAAATAAGACCATTTTAAACATAGGACTAACATACTTAACCTGCTTAAAACAAAAATAAAGGTTTACTTCTACTTATATCTATCTTAAATTCTGAACTCTGAGAAAATTACATACCCCAAACAGCTTTTTTTTACATATTCTAAAGCCTAGGTTTGGTCAATTATTCATAATAAAATGTTACTTAAATATTCATAGCGTCTCAGTACGTTTACATACTTTTATTGAAGTGTACATATCATGCAATGCAAATAAACTCCTACTGACCAGATAAACAGCTTTATACATAATTTTTCTGACTGCCTTAAGACTTTTGCACAGTACTGTAGGTTTATAAATTAAGGAAAATTATCAAATATTACTATACAGTGTGTATGAATTGTATATTTATGCCCTGCTCTTATGCTTTAAATTCAAAAAGACATCTTGAGCTGCAACGTAGAATTCAAAGAATAAATATTGCCCAAACAAGTGAATGATGGTTAAATTAAACAACATATGATAATTTCCTATTTGATTTATACAGTTTATGCAGGATGTTTAAAACAAACAAGGTCCATAAAATTTCATTCACTTGACATGTAGCCTACAGTTAAAGGCCGAAGGCAACAGATGGGAGGATTGAGATAATCTGGACAGGCATGAGAGGTGCTCTGAATATAATAATCCTGCGAGAGCAGGGTTCTGTTTGTCGGACAGAGCGAACAATAAACACTCAGTCCATGTGGCATCATCATAAACGCTCAAACTCAGAACCACAACTCACAATGTGGACTCATTAGAATAAAATATTTAAAAACTCTCTTTCCTTAGGCGTTTCTCATTCTGCCTTATTCTGCCCCCCCCCAACTCTGATGCACACTTTGATGTTTTTTTCATGAAGGTGTGGAGTCTGAAATTTAGAATAAATCAAAACACTTTTTTCCTCCATGAAGGCGAACACATGTGTTTGCGAAAGCAGATGTTCTGAACCGTGTCTTTGATCAAAGGAAACATTTGGAAAATGGTTTACACAAGCACATTTGAAAATTAATGGACTGTGAAATCGACACCCATAGCAAGTTTTCTTTCAGCCCCCTCAGGTCTTCGGTTTGAGATATAAACTCCAACCTGGTTCAATATTTTTTGAAGGGATTTCACCAGCAGTAATATTTGCAGTGTTTACCATGTGACACAAAAGTTCTACGTATAGCGCATCATAATTTACAGTTGATCTTATGGATTTCAAATGTTCATGCTATTTTTGCTTGCAGCGTAACTTCTGAGAGCTGTCTGAAGTTAAAGTGAGTCATCAAATTCAACAGTCTACAAGCTAACTTGGCATCATGTCAATTAAACCTTGGGTATGACACGACTGTTTTCAAATGTCTCTCAACAGCATACACACAATATATTGCACATGTAGAGATGGAGATGTGATAAGAAATGGAATGTATATGTTTTACCTTTTGCGTTTTGCTTTATCTTGTTGACTAGCAGTGCCACCTCAGGTTCAGTCCAACGAGCTGACAAATTTCATGATGTCTTACGATGTCACCAGATTGATGAGTTTGCCGTCCTAAAAGTCATCCATGCATTGTCTGTTCACACTGCAGAGCCAGTTGATTTGAAAATCAGTGCTATTCCGTTTGAAGCCATTTGAAGCTTCCTCTCAATTGATAAAACAATAATTATTGTCTAACTGTTTGCTGTTCTCCCAAAAATGTCAATTTTCATTATAGGTTAGAACGCCCACAGGCTAATGATGTTTAGCTTGTCTGGTACCTGTGTGGTAAGTCTGACTGATTCTTACAGCTGGAAAAAACCTGAATTCTTGAGTGAATGCTGAAGAAGACAGATGTGTTTAAACTAGGCTGTCATCAGTTAGAATGCTGATGAATGTTCTTGAGAGAGAGCCTTCTGTAAAACTAGAAATGCACTTAGTGCCTATTTCAAACACAGATCATACTGACACAAAGTCTTTCTGAAAAACAATGAGGGTTTTTGACATGTCTGCAGTGTTGGTGTTTCTGTCACAAATCACACTTTTGAGTGACTACAAAAGGTGATGGTGACCACGGTGAGGGTGATGTAATAATTTTGACAGCTCTGTCTGGGAGAATGGGAGGCCTTTTGGGAAGAAAAACTGCGGGTTTTTGAAAGTGCAGTAAAATAAAATGCGGGTTTGCTTATGCTCGCTTCCTTGAAATACGACAATGACATCGTGGCTAATGGTGGGCAGCCTCGGGAAATGGAAAAACACGCCACATTCATAAAACTGGTGAATTTCCTCCAACATCTCTGCACCGAGGGCTTACTTCTGCACACTTTGGTGTCTTCTCACAGCACTGGGGCTAATTAGGGTACCTGCCACTTGCAGACTAAAAACAGACCAGAAACGTGGGGATCAGCAAAACACAGAGCAAATGGCTCCAGATTTATAAGATGTGAAACTCTGGCTTGAAAAGAATGGCAGAAAAAAGAACTTGCTACATATTAAATGTGTCAGTATCTTAACCGAGGGCACGATGGTGCCTCAGTGGTCACTTGTCTCACACCTCCAGGGTTGTCTGATTTTAAATATGAAGTTTGCATGTTCTTCCAATGTGTTGGTGTATTCCAGGTACTCCAGTTTTTTCCCCTCACAGTGTGATAGGTACGTGGATCAGGACAATCTGCAGCACTGTGCACTGTGTTGGGCTGACACTCCATTCAGGGTGTGTTCTGTCTTTTACCCTGTACTGCTTGGGTTAGGCTCCAGGCCTTCTGTAACCCCAAACTTAGTAAGCAATTTTCCGAAAAATTAACAAATCAGTTTTATGCATTTTATATCACTTTTACATCATCAGACGTTGTGTGATGTCAGGATGTAATTGAACACACGAATCACCTAAAAAAAGATGTTATTATCATAAAGTTGTGACGCCATGTGACACTGAGAACTGGGTTACATCCCAGCAATACATTCTCTGAGGAAGGGAATTACACGGCAAGGACAACCTGCAGAGATGAAAAGCCAAACGCCATCTGAAAACATTCACTGCACGAAACAGCGACAGCAGCTCCAAGAGAGTAGTTCAAACGATTCCGTGATTTCCATTAGTGAGCATGCGTTTAGCGAACTGTTGCCGGGCGTAAATCCGAGATGTGAACGAATTTACAAAGTGTGCGATGCAAACCAGAAAGCTTACACCTGGCACCGCTATCTGGGAACTCAACATCATGATCCTCTTAAGTAAATGCTCTTGAAGAGTAAGATAAACACGCCGAGAACTTCAGCTCTGCACAACGCAGACTGCCCGAAATATTCCGAGCTCGTAGTTAAATTGGCCAAGAATCTGTTCAGCTTTGAGAAGATACACAAAATCGTCCTGTGGAGGGGACTCGACGTCTGAGCGTCCGACTGACGCCTCACTCACTAACGCCGGCCGGCCACGAACTTGTTTTGTGTCCCCACATGGTATTGCAAAGTCGGATTTTATAGCTTTTCTGTGGAGAAGGAAGATGATGTACGTTTTTTTTCCCACATGATGTAAGCTTATATTTGGATTTTGATTGGCGAAGCCATAAAACACACACAGAAAGACAAAATAAGTATGAATGTTATAATGTACATCGACTGAAATTGGTAAACCGTTGTAAAATATTAGGCATACAGTTTAACAACGTATCTTTTAGTGAATATGTTATTAACTAATGTTAGTAACAATATTTAGCAGTGTATCTACTGTATTATTAAATAATTAATTTTAACAACTGTACTAATTTTATAAGAGCTATTTCTTATCCTATGTACTTTTCATTTCTTTCTTTTCACAAAGATAATTTCATCATTAATGCCACTTTTATTGCCTGTTCCCACTTTTTAAATGATAGAAATCTGCACCATAAGATATACGATTTTCCCCTTCAGCATTTTAAATCTTTTAAAAATGGCAGCTGCTGGCGCAGTGAGTTTTAATGCACTGGCATCTCACTGATTTGACTGACTACATTTTCGTCTATCATTGTATGTTCGTCGCCAGACACAGCGAGCGGCTCATGCCTTCTTCTTGGCTGCTGGCAAGATGAAGAACATTTCAAACGTAACTGAGAACATTTAGGAAAATAATAATAATAATAATACAAATGTATTTATTAAACAAATGCACACCGCAGTTCGCGATTCAATTTCACCACAGCATAATTCATAAATGGTTTTATTTCGTACAAAATACAATATTTATTTCACAAACTCTCCAGGTCAAAATATTGGCTGCTTCTATTGCCACGCTTCATACTGACAAAAAAGGTCAGCACAGAATTAACTGCACAATTCTTATCTGCGCAACAACGCGCTAATCGAGCAATCTTTTGGTGAATTTTGGAATAACAATTTGTTCATCAAAAACGGTGAATTAATGTCAAAACCATAGTGACCGCGCCTCGCGTTCTCGGGCACGGGACTGCGCATGCGAGAGTCTGCAGAGAAGTCAGTCCGTTTGACAGCCCCGTACCGCGCAGCTCACTATTTTGCAAGGACCACCGAAAGCAGCGTGCGCGCATACTCAGCACCTGTTCTTGCCGTTGTCGCGATTCAGTGGGAGGGGTCTTTATTTGGCTGAGAGCAGCGAAAGGGGAGGGGGGGCATTTCCTAGATACAGAGAAGCAGCGTGCTGGACTCGTTCAGATTCGCCACACAGAGAGCGGGCGGAGTTGAGCGTTTGCGAAAACGGGGAGAGACAGAAGGCAGTGTCGGGGGGAAATAAACGGCACAGCAAATATTCTCAGCCTTTTGTTTCAATACAAGAGTTGTCGGACAAGGTGAGTTGAACTGTCAGCGCTACGATTGTGTTGGATTCTTGCGGTCAAATCTATCGAATGGGTCGGCAGGTTAATTTTAAAGACAAATGGCTCGCTGACGAATCCCTCGCCCTACAGATGGACGTGATTTGCCTTGACCTATAAGCCTGCTGGTGTTGCCTCTTGTTCCTAGTGGGCCAAATAGCAAGTGCAAGCGTGCCTCCAGCGTGGTATCGATTCTTTTAATAAAGGAACCGAAAAAGAATACCTTAAAAAATCACAGCGATCTCCTGGACCATGGCAGCACGCAGCATGCACGATTTGTGATTCTGTTTAATGCGTCTTTTCAGCACTGCTTTTCATAGAGGTCCACAATCGGGACGCCTCGCCTTTCCCATCGCTCCTGTGTATAATGATGTCCCGTTATTCTTTGTCTAGCGCCGGTAGCACTCCAGCTAGCTGGCTTTTCACTTTGCTGCTGATGCAATAGTAATAGTTATGCCTTTTAGGTATTATTCACTAATGCTATGGGATGCACATCTTTTTTTGCAGTTTGGAGTGGCTAATGGCTCCGTATGTCATATGCATTACGCTGATTCAGTAGAACACTTGTCAGGTTGCATCTTTTACGGTGTAATGTCCCGGTGCAACTCCCGGTGCTACTAGCTAGCTAGCCAAAAAGGAGATAGCAGTTCATAATAAAGTTGTTATCTCTTACATTTATGTCGGGCACTGTAGTTTTGTCGACTAACCCACAGAATTTTCAGTAAGAACACACGGGCTCCGTTGCATACCCCTTCAAACGCACTAATTGCCTGCATTTTTGTGAGAAGTCCTATTGTTTCAGTAGTAAAGTTCGGGAAAATACATCATCCCGTGAAGTTTCTTTGATCGCCTTCAGCATTCAGCTGAGGAGGGTTTTGTGAGTAAGGGTTGTGGGTTTGACCCAGGACATCTTGCGGAGCGTAGAGGGTGGCACGCACGCGATGCCGACTGAGGAAAAAAGGCTTCACTCGTAGATCAAAGCGTTTCGTTTTTGGAGGTTTGCGATATGGTTCTACACTCATGCATGATCCGCATTTCATTTCATAAATCGAGTGTATTGTCAGCATTTGCAGACGCTCATGGTATTTTATTTAAGATTCGTAATTGCCTTAAGAGCATCTAGACAGTCGTACCATGTAAAGTTTTGCAGGTGTTAAATGAATTATGGTTGGGTGTATGAAAGGATAAAGAGTAGCCTGCATTTTGTTTTGTGGATTATCGTGCACCTGTGAAATCTTTTAAAATACATATTCACAAATGTACGTTTCTTAAGAAGTATGCGAGCATCTTATTTACGTGTTTCAATTGACACGAGTTTAAAATACGTATTACTACTGTACTTAATACAACGATTTGAATGGCTGAATATTAATGGTAAAACCGGTGAATGGCAGAAAAAAGTGTATTACCATAAATACTTTAAAAATTCATTACTTAAACGTGTGATGTGTATGGCGACTAAAGTTTGAGTATCTGTGGTAAAAGCTCATGCCTATTTCTATGTGCCGTTACGAAGTATTGCAAATGCAGCTCACTGGTCCCACGCTGGCCTGCCAAAGCGTCTAACGCAGCTGTCAGTTTACCGGGAGAGGAGGCAGCTTTTAACAGCCATGTGGGATGCCGTCTCACGATTCGCGCACTTCTATTTTGGAGGCCAGAAGCGCGACTGGAATCCGTGAAGACACAGGGGTCAGCGGGTACCCTATTTAGGTACGACACTGGGGCGTGTATCTGTGTTTAGGAATTAACATTTAGCAAAAAATGTAGGGCCTCCCCGAACAAAGAGTTATACCTTAGGCTGCCTCTTGTGTGGTAGTGTATGACAAGTTTTTAGACCCTAAATGGCACAGATCACTACTTTATAATGGTGGGTAAATGATGATGATGATAATAATAATAATAATAATAATAATAATAATAATAATTTCATTATTTATTATTAACAGTTGCTTATTAAAGATTTACTACTTTCACTGTACTTGCTTTTTCTGTTGGACATTGCCCTGTCCCAGGTCATTGTCTTGCTCAAGGCAAAAAAGCAGGCTTGGGTTTAGGACACAGTCTTCCAAGGCCTGATCTGCATGTCATACTGTGTGCAGCAAGGTGGGTATTCTGACACGGTTTAATGCTCCCATTTGTGTTGGGCCTGGTGTAGGTGCAGTGGTCTGGTGCAGTAATGGAGTGTGGGTTCATTACGTGGGACACCAGAAAATTATTGCTGTGAGGATTAAAAAAAAAAAAAAAACAGATCAGCACACTAACCTTTTCTTCATTTTGTTTTTCTACATTTACTACGTTTCGTGTCTTAGGTGGCTCTACGTGGCTCGAGAAGCCCAGACCTTTGTGTTTTTTTTTCTGTAGGTTCAGGAAGACCCAGCAAATCTCAGTGTAAGTGTTTTACCATGTATAATTGTTGTCATTTATTTGCCATTATGGTGCACATTAGGCGCTTGGTGGTTAGGCTCTGACTTTTCCAATGACGGTGCAGCATGCTTGTTTGTTTTGTGTCTGCGTTAGGAAGTGCAGTGTTCATCAGCCCACAAGTACAGTTGGTCTTGGCTGTGAATAAAGCTGTCGATTAAGGGCCGAGTGTACACATAATGAGACTGACGTTTGTCAGCGTCATTCTGAATGAACATCTGGTCTTGCAGACCTTTCGCTGGCAGAGACTGTATGTCAGTTACTCTTGGTTGCCAGTCAGAAGATTGGAGTGTGCTTCTCTCACTAGACCCATTGGGGCATTAGTTTGTGTAACAGTGTGTTTTTTTATTTGTTGTCTTGTTTTATTAGTTATCTTATTCCCAGCAACTGAATGAAGAGCAGTAGTTAATGGAAATAATTTTATCATTGTTAATTGGAACGGTAAATTGTGGGAGTGTTAAGACTTATGGAGCAAGGTCTCGGAACACCTTTTTTATATAGTGCTCTTTTTCAAAGCAGTGTCCCAGGAAGGCTGGTGGCAGGCCTTTCAAAAGCCTGGTAGGATATTCTGTACAACACCTTCTATAATTTGTTTTCAGGACCCTAAAGAGGTCGTCGACTTGCAGCCGAGATTATTGATCTAGACTGAAGGTTGAATTGTTAATAGAGTTACTTGGAAAAAGTTTTTTTTTTTTTTTTATGAACAGTGAACACACACTGTGTGTGTGTGTGTGTGTGTGTGTGTGTGTGTGTGTAGGCAGTATTAGTGGTGGTTCCTTTCAGGGATCCGGGAAGCACGCAGTGTTTTGTGGCATGAGTCAGAGCAGGCTCTTCGTAGTGGTGAGTGCTGGATGTTGTGTCACTGTGTCTTAAGTGGACGCTTGACACGTCTGGTCTTTGCCTCTGGTGGTGCAGGAGGCTAGTGGTTTGAGGAGCCTGGGACATGACAAATGCGCAAGCCATACTGGAGTTCTGACTTCTCTCTCTCTCGCTCGCTCTCTCTCTCTCTCCTTTCTCTTTCACTTTCTTTCCCTTGCCCTCCACCGGCACTAACAGAAACGGCCACTTGTTAATGATGCTCACGGAGGCCCGGACACAAAACATTTTGGTTAAACTGCTGTTGAGAGGAAGGTTTGTCAGTGAAAGTTGGGGTTACACAGGTTCATAGACTGCGATTTTGAGCATGTCTAATGCCTTTCTTATGGCTGCAGACTAATGGCTGCTGTTTATTAGTACAAGCCTGTTGTGCCTCAGAGGCATGCTTCAGAATTGCTTTGATATCAAAATATTACACCACTTATAGCCGAGCTGTTCGCCGAGCTGGGAAATTTGGGCTGTTTCCAAAAAGAATGCATAGCACAGGGTAACCCTGCGTTAGGTGGCTGTGTGCAATGCCATCTTTTAACTTTATTTGAATGATTGCCCATATAGTGAGATACCTGCAGCTGAAATAAAAATGGATAAGCATGTTGAAAGAAGGCTGGGAACATAGAATATTAATCTCATCTTAATTTACATGAATCTGATTAATTGTGCGTGCAATTAATAGTGCTCTAAAATTAAAATGAAATTGTTTCTAAAACACTATTTTTTTCTGATTGATTTGTTTAGACTTTGTTGACCTTGTGAATTTGCTGTGAAGTCCAGAAATTTTTATGGGGAATTTTACCTGTAGCATCTCAGAAATTTTAGGGTTGCCAGCATTAGGCATTTAGGGTTGCCAGCATGCCAGCATTCGTTTCGCTGTGTACTGTTCTAACTGTGTATGGCTGAAATGACAATACAAACCACTTAATTAATCAAGTAAGGTAATAACATTGTTGTATATGCATTGTACGACATTTTCTCTAATCTCTCTTTCAGCAACTCTATATATCACCAGTGTACTGTGTGCATTATGTATAATTATGAGTTATATAATAACTAAGAGCACTTTTGCGTGTCATGTATATTTATATCTGGTGCTTAAAACAAGATCTGTAGGTGGTGTTGTGTTAACTGATGACATGCTGATGGCTTTGGTAACTTTCCAGTTCTGGTATATTTTGCACACATTTGTAGTTACAGTAGCATATACTGAGTAGTATGAACCCCACCTGGCTTGATGTCCAGATTATTAACTTGTAAACTGACATTTATCCCAGGGAAGGGGGGATGCTTGTCCATTGCTGCTATAAGAGAAGACCTTTTACTAACCTGCCACTGGGGGATCTATTATAATTGGTTCTTAGTGAGTTAACTGGCATACTGGGTTCTTACTGTGCTCAGAACCTAGACCAGATTGGACATGTGAATAATGTTCAGGGCTCAGGCACGCAGAGGCATCCTGTGAAGTGTGTGCCCCCCTGGGGCAAAGCACTCCAGTGTGACTCTGACACTGGTAGCCCAGTTCACAGGGATACTACAGATTCTGAACATTGTGTCTTCTCTGCGGGAACTCCGGGGTCCCGTCTCGCGCGACAGCCCATCCAGCACATCTGTGCCTTTCTGGAGGACCTGTGTGTGAACTTACACCTGGCCGCAGTGAAGCGAGCAGCTCTGTGAATGAACACAAGCGATGTGAATTCTCATAACGGTGCAGCACAGACGGCAGACTCTTTGCTGGGCTGTCTGCGCGGGAAGCTTGACTGTAGGATCCTGTGTGTGTTGCAGTTGCAGTGCACGCATGCATGGCAGAGGTGCTGTGGAATACGCTAGGGCATTAGGTGGAAGTGCAGTGGCCTGGTCGACAGTGTGACCCATCTGTTTACTCTTTTCCCTTTACAGAGGCATTGCTTATTACCCTCTTAGGTTAGTTTTGATTAGGTGATGCTGTCTGAGGGGAACTGAGAAAAGAATACTGCTGGGGGACCAGCAGCTCCCACATTCTGTTGCCTCCATTAACCCTCTGATGTCTACAGACGAGCCAAGACACAGTTGGAGTCCTTGGCAATATGCGTGGGAGGGGCTTTTTTGTTTACCCTCAGGCCGGGCTTTTGTGTTTGTATTTCTCTTTTGAGAAATTATGTTTTTCTTTTATTTTTTATTCTACAGAGGCTTGTTATTATGGTTATTGTTTTTCTTACGTCTTGTAACACCCAGGAGAAATTTTACCTGCATATCTTATGTTGTGACACAGCTGTTGTGAGGCCTTTGCTGATCCTGTCTGTCTGTCTGTCTGTCTGTCTATCTTACACAGCCTTGTGTTTGTGTATGCACGCAGACATGTGTTTTGTTTATTAGGTGCAAAGCTAGATACCATGTTGGGGTCTACTTGTAATGTTTGAATGTTGGACGTCCTTTGAATGTGTTAGAATGTTTTTACAAATGTTGATGGCAGACCTATTAGCAGAAAAGAGTGTCAGGTTGTCGTTGCTATAGGAGAAGCTGACGTTGCAGGAATGGGAAAGGTTTGAAAAATCTCCATTAGTTTCACATTTCTGTGGCAGCTATTGCGGACTTGTCGCAGCTGTAACATAATGAGACATATTATGAAATAGGATGGAGTTGGAATTGGTGAATTCTGTGAAGGAAAGTCACCACATCGGTACAATGCCTTTGTAATGGTGGCTCCAGATAACTTTGTGAAACTAAATGATGCTGAAAATTTGATACTGGCTTTGAACACCTGTGATTACAGGAATTTGAGGTGTGGATGTGTCCAGCCCTAGTAATCAGGCTCAAAACTGGCAAATAGCAGAACACTCATAAGCACTGGACGCACAGCAGAAACCTCACATGATGGTTCATTACTTAGCTCAGGAAATTAGAAGGCCAAGCAGAGACAAGCTGGAATAGAGATGTATATTAATTGTATTGTAAATTTACAGGGCTTTTTATTTCATACATATCATCAGTGACTTGTCTTCTACAAGGAAAAAATTAAAACAAAAATAATAACATAACCAAAACAAATGAGGGGGAGAGAGCGGAAAAGAGAAAGAGACTGCTTAATTCACACCAGACTGTGCAAGATGTAAATAGACTTTATTGAAATATAAGATGTGCTAATGCGTGTTGGCTGGAGAACAAGTGCATAGGCACACCTACACGCTGGAGCCTGAGATATAAACTGGTTATTTTTGCCTGCATGCTGCACACAGACTTGCGGTGTTTACTTTGCATTGCCATACATGTCAAGGTAATATTTTTACCAGAAATTAAATGCTTGTATCCTTCTTAGAGGGTAATTTTAGGACTGTCAGATTTGCTTTGCATGCGTGAAGAAAGAAGACAACGAACGTGTGTTTTATTTTAGCAAGAAAACAAAAAACATCTCCTAGACACAGCTTGCCTTGTATAATTTCATGCGCTATGTTTAAGACCTGAGACACATTTTTTAAAATAGGATTTTGTCATTAAATGGTGTTGTTAGGATGGCAATGTAAACTTTTATTTAGCTAAGTACCAGTTTCTGCTTTTGGTGTGACGAACGCTGGCACCCCTTCCTATTTCAGATCTTAAAAATGAGAGGCAACTTAAAAGCATGCTGAGTGCAGTACTTGCACGCTGGCTCACTCAATTACGGGATGCTTAACAGAGTCTGTGCTATATTTGTAGTGGTATTTTATTTATTTTTTTTTTTGGTCTTCAGACGTTCACCATCACAGACCCGCTCCCTTAGCTGGCCTGTCAGTTAAATCAAGGCGGAGCCTTTTATGTCTGCCTTTAAAAACAGAATTGTCCCTCCTGAGATGGGATGGCCTCTGGTGGAATAACAGTTTGTCCTAGAATATATATATTTTTTCTCCAACCTTTGCACAGATGTTGGGTGAATGCTAATAAGAGAAGGCTTTGTGGTTCAGCTGGGTTCTTTGGCTAAATAAAAAACTGATCTGCAATTAAGCACATCATGACGTGAGGCCTCGTTTCGCATGAAGTGTGGGCACATGTCCTGCTTCGAGGCATGTAGTTTGCCTGACCTCAAAGGTAACTGGTTGCAATGATTAAGTGCTGGTCCAAAATTTTTGTTTTTGATCCTGGTACTTCATTACCAGTAATCAAAACTGCTTACAGCTAGCTTGTGCCCTGCTGAGCCTTGTGCCATTTTGCTATGCTAAATAGATCGGGGGGTTGACTACCCATCTGATGGGTCTGGGTCAGTGGTTAATAGGGATGCCTATTACAAAGTGTTCTCTTGTCTGTCTACAATCTTTATATGGACAGGAATTAGTGGTGGGCGATATGACGATATTTTATAGCGGTTTCGATTGTGTCATCGATACACGTTAGTTATTGCAAGATGCATGGTACAGTTCCATACATAATAATTATAACTTTAGAACAAACCAGCAAGCACCTGTCATATGGTCCCTGCATGTTCGGAGGCTACAATAGAACTACAGCAAAAACAGCATGATGAGAAACAAAGAAATTTTTGTCTACATAATATCCATGTGCTGTCTATATACATCACTTCTTTGTCAATATCTGTCTCAGAAGATCTCAACTTAGTGGCCCAGCTTCCTGTATACTGTTTGTACAACAGACCTCAAGTACCTCAAACGACACAAAGCCATGCCTATGCATATATGTGTAAAAGTACATCTTCCTCAGCAGCAATGTCCGTCCATCTATCCATTCATGCATCTATCCATTTTCCAAACCGTTTATCCTGTGTGGGGTTGCGGGGGCCTGGAACTTATCCCAGGGAGCTTAAAGTATAACACAGGGGACACCCTGGATGGAGTGTCAACACATCGCAGGGCACAATCATACACACACATTCACACACCCAGTCACATGCTGCAATGTCTTTTACATGTTTTGAGGTAACCAATCAAGCAAAATGTTCTAACTCACTGAATTAGTAATACCTAAAAATACGTTTGCTATAGTGAGTCTGTTATAATGTCACTTTTTGTTTGTCATAGTGCTACATGAGGTTTTCCTTGTAAGGGTAGAATTGTTGGTTAAATGGTTAACTAATGTTACAGCATATGTGCTAATTTGGTTGGTTTGTAGATAAGACATAAACAGAAAAATCACAATCTGTATTGTCAATTGTGATACTAACCTATATCATGATATGATATGGCCATACCACTCACCCCTAGTTTGAGGTCTTAAAGACCAGTGTTTGACATCCACTCCATTATTTAGTTGAATTTTATTGTATCTGTTGTTCTTAATTGATGTGTGGTCAGGATACAGGTGTGGCAGAAAACTGTTTTATTCTAAATACCGTGCTGTGTTTTTTGTGTAAAGACGTTATGGAAACATATGGCTCTAGTTAAAAAAAATGTAATTGGACAAGTTTTGTGTCACTCTGGTCCTTGATGTGATGGCCCCACCCACTGAAGCCTGATTGCTATGGAATGTAATTTCATTGGCTGAGTCACAAACCCAGCATAGCACAGCCAGGAAGAGCACCCAGCACTTCATGCTGTCTGTGGATTTTTCTGTTTGTGGCAAGGAGTGCTATGGGGATGGACAAGCTGCACGTCATTTCTCAAAGTGGGAAGCCTGTCAGCTGGCCAGCAGGACTGACACATCGGCACCCCCCTCCTCCCTCCAGTGGCTCGCCAATAAACAGCTCTCTTTCCATACTGAGAGTTTCCCTCTTGGGCTGCGAGCTTCCCTGTCGTGAGGAAGAGCACAGCCCACACTCGCATTTGACAGCGCAGCTGAACATGCGGCGTTGTTTTGATTGAAATCTTCGTAAACAGTGCCTGGCACCCGAGCCAAAGACGAGATTAAGAACGGAGGCGCCTTCGCGGAAGTGTGGGCCGTAAGCCTGTTTGTGCGAGCGCCGAGCAAATGCTGTGACCCTGTTTTACGTTACTGGATCCTGTACAGGGCATTAACCTCAATCTTCATATCCACTTATTTTGTGTAAGCATGCTCTATTATCCCTTACAGTGTGATACACAGAGAGATAATCGTCAGGATAAAAGAAAAAGATGATATTTGTAGGTTTCTGTTAGGATTTATTATCGGGGTTTGGAATTATGTTGACAAAATATCACAATGGCTTTTGTCCAGTAGAGACATCGGTTGAAATATTGCGGCTCAATGCTTCTGAGCCGGTTGGTAGACCTACTCATGGCTCTCATTAATTTCCCGTTAACCGGTTGTTAGTCTGAGCTGCCAGTCAAATGGCATCAGAAGGAGGTGTTCTGGACATCTGCAGTCTATTTATGGAGCTGTAGCTGCCAATGAATTCTGTTGCTTCTTTGTTAGACAAAAAAAGCCCATTGTTAACGGTTCAGCAGGCCTGGGACAGTACACGCTGATACCAACCTGTTTGCATCTGCGCCGGTCCGCTCATTATTTCCCAATGCTGGCTGGAAACCCACGTCTATGGCCCACCCAGGAGGGACCAGGGCTGAGAGACTGTTTCTCAGTGCTGCTGGAGCGTTGGTCTCTAATTGGGTGTGGAATAACAAAGGCCACGCGCGCGATTAGGTGTGCAATGAGTATTCTCGAAGGACACTGAAGCAAACGTCCAGTGTATGTGCCTTTGCTGAGCTTTCCGTTTTCAGACGGCTGTTTTGTGCATTCTCCTGCTCCAGTCCCTCTGAAACTCACATGGGTGTTACAGCCTGTTAGTGATATTCTCCACTAGAGCAGTAGGAGGTGTAATAGTTACAGACCCAAACCGTTATAAATCTGTATCCATGTAAACGATAACCTGTGTGCCACACTTCTGGAAGAGGTCTCCTGTTTAATGGAAAGTTAAACAAAAAAAATGCACGACTAGAATTTTCAGTGTCATTCCTCTGGGTGTGTTTCAGTCATGGAGGGATTGTTTACAGGAAAGCTGATTTTGTGTGACAGCTAAACAATAGAATAAACAACCCCCCCCCCGAATGGGCCTCCCCCAGCCCTAAAGTAAAGCACTACATTACATTCATGAGCAAACTGATACTGTCACCCAGTTGTGAACCTCAGGCTTCTCCCACCTTCCTGGTTGTAAGGGGATGATAAATCACTGTAGCCAGAGCAACTGGGAGATTAAATGGGGGGTGGGGGGGTGGCAGAGAGGAGCATTCGGATACACCAGTGTTTTCTCTGCGCAGACAGGCCCAGGGCACAGAATTGTTTAATTGTGCCAGATAGGAAGAATACCTTTCCCCTGTATGAGAAGGATTTTTTTGCACCGTCTTAGCGTTTTCTTTGGTACTTGTCTTGAACTTATTTTTTATATCTGCATGAAGATCAGGTATGTGTGGAGATCTGGCACATGAAAGGACTTTATTACAGCTTATGCTCTACTTTACAGTCACATACATGCATGTTATACCTCATATTTATAACTGCATAGTCTTCATGTTTTCTCTCACTCGTGTACTGTTAACATGACCAGGGGGGTTTGGCAGCCTTGCACACCAGAGCTGAGTGGTTTTTCTCCTTACTAAGGAGTTTTTGGTTCTTCTCCTCCATTGTGTGCGGCTTTGTCTTTCTATTTTATTCTGCGCACGTATGACAAAAACATATGGGACGACACATCCATTCCTGTTAAGTACCTTGTGGCAACTGTGTTATGAAAGATGCTACATAAAAATGATCAGAACATAAAATATGATGAAAAAACAACAGACCAAAGAACGCCAACCAAAGAGTGCTAACAGCTCCAAAACAGCGTTATCGCTGTGTATACTTCTGTCTAATGGTCTTGAAATTTGAATTCAGAAATTAAGGTACGGACTTGCGCTTGCAGGTAGCATGGTGGCTCAGTGGATAACTGTTACCTTACACCTATATGGCTCGATTTGAATCTGCATCTTAGTGCTAAACAGAGTGATGAGACAGAGTGGGTGAATTTAAGCCCCTATTACTGAAACTTCAGCATCCAGACCGAACCTCCTCTGCTCTTCTGGTCGCGTAGCAGGGAGTGGGCAACCATCATGATGGCCGATGGTAACTGTGGATTATTTCACCGCTAATTACAATATATCTGCCGTGTGGCACCTCTGCTCCCTTACTCTCTGTAGGGAAGGAGTTGTTTGTTGGTAAGCATATGTCTGCTTCATCATTGTGCAAAAGTTTTTTTTTTTCTATTGGACACTTTTATCATTGTAAGAAGATGGTAAGTAGCTGAAGGAACGGGGTGTTTAACTTTAAAAAATCCCCAGTGACTCTTAGAGTTACATCCGCTGAAGGTTAATACCCACTGGAAGAGAATCAGCTGGAAGACGAAGTGAGGGCCTTTTCTTTGCTCGTTTAGCATTATCTTTGCTTTTATCTTCCTCTAGTGTGTGGGACACAGGGCTTATTTTGCAATGCCGAAGCTTATGAGGAGGACGAACATCAGGGACCTTCACCATAACGAGGTGCCTGCGTGAGCTCCCTCCAGCTTTGCTGGGACAAGCAGCTGTGCGCTGAACCTGAGCACGTGCAGGGGGAGGGGGAGGTGGGGAGCACCAGGCAGGCAGGTTGGCTTCCTGGAAAAGTCAGCTGTTGTGAGACTCACAGACCAAGACAGTCACTGACTGGGAGAATGACTGGCAGGGAGATAGGCTGACTGGGAAAGTCAGTCTAAGGTCGGAATATACTTAATGCGACGTAATGTGACATGTGCTGCTATGCAGGCAGCATTGGTATACCTACCTGTCCGTGTAATTAACATCATGTGGGGGATTAAAAACTGTGTCCACCTGGGGCAGTGTGAGAAATTGTCGCTGAAAAAAATAAGATGAGTAAAAGTTTTATTTCTGAATGATTTATTTGTGTGCAAAACATGGTTTCAGCTGAATCCTTGCTTGTTTTAATTACCATCTTTTGATGCTCACTGGAAACAGTCTGAATTAACATAAAAAACGTACACACGTTTATTGTTTAAATGTACACACATTTATTTGCATAAACAGCATTCATTTAGCAACAAATGAACACTTGGGATATACAGACACACAAAAACATTAAAAAGAGAAGCCAAAAAAATTTATCCACGATAATTTTAAGTAAAGGATTACATCCATCCATCCATCCATTATCTTAACCGCTTATTCCTGGTGAGGGTCACGGGGAAACCTGGAGCCCATCCCAG
>JABJVR010048726.1:0-23695 GCA_025773905.1 Chitala chitala | reverse complement strand
ATATATATATGCACAATATACAATATGTGCAAAATATATATAATGTATGCAGTATATAGGCACTTTGTGGTTCTTGTTTTGATTTTAATTAAATATACATAAAAATCACCCATAGTACACAAATGAAAAGTCAGGTAAGGTTAATGCCAGACAACAAGGGAAGAGATAAGTCAAAGACTACAATGTGGAGTTAAAAAAAAAAAAAAAAAAAAAATGGGAGTCCAGTCCCCATGAGTTTTCAAACATTGCAAATGTCAAAATCAATTTAAGAAGTACTTCACTCTGAACAACAATATGAAGTTTGTCTGTTTGCTAACTCTTGGTTTGAGTCTCTGTAGTATGGCAGGACCCTGTGGTTGACGGCCACATATAAACACTATATGGGTTTAGCAACTCAACACAACATTCAGCTTGGGTGTGCACACCAAATAAACATATAGGGAGAAGAATGCTAAACATGGGCCTATACATATGTAAAGATTTAATGGCAAAACCTCTAAAACACAAAAGCACGTACATTAATGTAACAACCATTTTTTGAAAGTTTTGAAATGAAAGTATGTACATACAGCAAACGTGTGGCACATATACTGTCTGTGGCTGGACCGATACTTTCTAAAGATTCACATACCTTATATGTAACGTGAACAATAACTTAAAGAAATGTACGCATGTAACAAAAAGGTGTCCAATTTCTCTTTAATAACTAAACTTCAATACATTTTCCATAACTAGTATTACTGAAGTAATGATAATATTCTAATATTCATACTTTATACCGATTTATTATGTACTTTATTTTTGTCTTAGAAGGCACTCACTGATTTATGAAATGTACTGCTCGCCTTAGGAGTTATAACAGCACCAGTCAACTGTTCATCAGACAGATGTCGGTTGAACAGGCAGTGTTGTCCATTGTCAAATAAATCGATTACCACCCCCAACCTGTAGAGGCGCTGTTGCTCGCTGTCGTATTTCACCTCTGTCTAGCGCCGAACGCTTTCGCCATCCGATCATACACAGCGTGGATAGAAAATGGAGGACTGAATGGAAATCGCCCTATATTGTAAAACAAGCTTTTCAAGTGAGTCGGAGGCGTTTAAATTTACGATAAAATATTGAATTAACATAGGTGAACTCAAAATTGAGTAAATATGCGAAAAGTAATAGCTACGTGTGCAAGATATTTTCAAACATTTATCAACTGCGCGTAGCGTGGTTCCATGGTAGTATGGCGGGTTATGTCGTAGCTACGGAAAATACGATTATGTAAAAAAAAACGTATTCAGCGCTCGTCTTTATAATTCACAATGTACTAGATGTCTGGATCCGTTCAAAATGCTTGCTGTTACAAACAGAAAATATACGTTATGGACATATGCGAATATACACAGTCTGAAGTGCGCAATTGCTTGTCCTGTTGTTAGCTACTAGCTTACTGACCTTAAAGGCCGATTTGCTAACGGCGGCTCTCGGGGCCTTTCCAACGAGCAACGCGTATTTAGTCGTATAATTATTATTTTGAGCTCAGTGTACGGCAGTGTGCATGTCCCTGCAATAGTGTTGTAACCGTAATGCTATTTTAAGTGATGAATAACATGTCACGAATTTCGTTTTTGTGACTGGAATAAAATGCATTATAGCGCCATGTAGCAGAAATGGCTGGAGACGTTTGTCGTTGGTATTAAATCTTACTAAACACAAGTCGGCTTTTGAAAGTCCTGTGCGTGGCTGGTAATTAGGAATGCAAGTGTACAAATGCGTATGAATCCAGTGACAAAAAATTAATACGGTATATACAATTTTCTTCGAAAAAAGGGGGCGGTGTGGGGGGGGGAGTCTGGCACAAGAGTGGGATCCATGTGGTCTTTTTTTCAGGTCTCCGCTCTATATAATGTTACGTTTACTTCGAAGCGAATTTACGAGGCGAAACTGTTTTTAGTAGAACCGAAATGGTTAATTTTTGACACGTTACAGTGTAATCTACATGTGTTAAAGGCTGTAGCACAAACCAGAGTCTAAAAAGCGAGTTCCACCCATAAATGTAAGAACATGCTTTTGCTAAAAAAAATAAATAAAAAAGGCAACGTAACTTGAAGTGCGGATTTTACTTTACCTGAAAAGTATTGCTGTACCGACAGCAGTGTATTTGTCTGTAATTAAAGTTCATTTAACAGTATTTGTCGTTTTACTTTGTGATACGTTAGCTATCAAATTAATGTGTTGTAATTATGTATCGTTGATTTTCTGAATGTTAGCTTATCTAATTTTCAACTTCGTAACAATTTCTCTGCAACGCTGACAAGAACCTGCTCAGCACAGGCGTTCAAAACTTCAGTTGGCATTTTGAGAGGTTTAACAGAGGGCATTGGCTCTGTGGTATTCATAGTGGTTCTGCAAACAAGAACTGGTAAATGGTTGGGAGAACTGGTACCCTTTACTGTTAAGTTGCCCAGTATTTCTGAGCAAAACAATGATATTTAGTGGAAATTTATACTGTATAGTTTGGTTTTATCTGTTTGTGTGCAGGAGGAGAAACCCCCCAGTTTTACCTGTTATTACAGGTGTATTTTTAAAATAAAATACATTCTCTGTTATTACCTAGGTATTTTATTTAAGACTATTTTATTATTTTTTTAAATATAAAATTATATCATATATCACTTGTTGTGATACCTTAGTTTACCTGCTCGTCTGGTGTTCGGACTGTGTGATTGGCCATATTGTGCTAATGCACTTGCCATGGGGGAAAATGATTTAGCATTGCTTGGCATAAATTTGCACACAGCTCTTAGTGTTTAGTGTTGACACTAAATTCCTTAAAGGTGAAAGTGTTAAATTGTCATATGTATACTCCTTGTTTTGAATCATTGGGATTATCATGGCAGTTACACTAGTAATCTTGTTTGTAAAGATTGGTATACAGGATTAGATTCTTGCAAGATATGGGTATGGTAATCAAGCAATGTGATTTTCTAGACCTGTCTTTTTCAGTGTTTTCTTCTTTGCTTGTAAAAATACACCAGCCTCATCTGTCCCTTTTCAAACTTGATTTGGT
The DNA here is from genome assembly GCA_025773905.1 of Chitala chitala. Lineage (NCBI taxonomy): Eukaryota > Metazoa > Chordata > Actinopteri > Osteoglossiformes > Notopteridae > Chitala > Chitala chitala. Next base: position 20,637 of record JABJVR010048726.1, on the reverse strand, counting down.
AGTTTACATTTCAATCCTAATAAGTGTAGAATATCCCAGAAAGGAATTGTCTTCAAATACACAGGCTAGAAAATGTAGTTGAATATTTATGAACTTTCGGCATGGAAGTCAGATAGAAGCTTCTTTAAAGTCTTTTGAGTACAAAGACCATTCTGATGCATCTCAAAATGGAGGCGAGTGACAGCACTGAAGGTTCTTTGTAATTCCTGAAGCTCCATCTAGTGGATAGTCATGGTTAATGCATCTTGCCACTGAGCTCTGACATGCTTTTTTGACACATGGTTGCTTGGAACTGAAGAAATGTGTTGCATAATACGATGTGAAGAATATTACTGGAGAATTGAATCAACTGGGCATATGGGTAAATATTTGTGACATGTATGTATGTGGGATAGATGAGAGCATAGAAAGTAGCTTTTTTCCAAGAGAATTATTGAACATTAAAGATGGTACATTAGACATGCAAATTTTTTTATTGTAATTCCACCCAAGTTATACCTGGAGTTTTGACTGTGTAGGATTTTTTTTTTTTACCTCCTAATATGTATATCAATGTTTTTGGAATAGAAGTTGCTTGTCTGGATTACATTGACATTATTTTTACAGCTAAATACACCATTCCTCCCACTGAATTGATTTGCACAATAGTAGCTGTGCAGACCTTCTGGAGGTTAATGCAATTAGGTTTTAGTTAAATTTGTCTGTCCTGCTTTGTTACTAAAAGCACTACATTGTTTGTAGGTTTCTTTTATATTACACAAAGGCATGTACATTTTATTCATTTATGTGCAAAGTGAATTACAATGAATAGTAGTACACATGCATGTCACAAACAAGGTCAATCAGTATTAGAGAATCTAACTTAACAGTAAGTGCTGTCCTGCCATCAAAATGCACAGACTTGAGTCAAGCAATAGTCACACAAGTCATTCAAGTAAAGGGAAAGCAAAAACTTACATTTTATAAGTCACTTATATAAACTAGAAAAACATGTACAAACAGCCTTGCAACAAATGAGTGAATGGAAGCATAGATGAAAAACATTTCAGGTTTTAAGTTCTAAGGTGCTCCCTGAAGAGACGTGTCTTCAGTTGCTTGCAGAATGTGGACAGCGACGATGAAGTCCTCAAAGCAAGCGGAAGTTCATTCCACCATATAGGCGCCAAAGAAGAGAAGAGCCTAGGTTTACCAGTTTTTAGGATGGGTGAAACTGGTCTCTTCCCATTAGCAGACCGCAGAGAACGGGAGGGGTCATAGTTCTTGATTCGGGACTGGAGGTAATCTGGAGCAGTCCCATTGATGGCCTTGTACGTGAGCATCAGGGTCTTGTATTTGATGATCCATTTGGGAACATGTAGGTTAATTGTGTTCAATTCTGCATTCATGTTACTGACCACACATTCTGCCCACTCTCAACACTGTTCTATATATTTTATTTTCTTTTTACAAAATAAGAACGACTGTAACACAACAAACGCTAACTTTTGTATGATTTTATAAACATGGAGTGTCATGTTTCACCATGTGGCTATAACTTGTTGCTTTGTAATTTTTCATTTTACGATTGCTTTTATTATAGGGGAAATTGACAATTGACTTCCATTGCTTATTGAGGTCCAGGGATCTGGTTGTCTATCTTGTTCACAATACAGATGCATAATTCAGGTTTGTGAGTTTTTTTTTAGGGACCAAGAACATGGTGTTTTTGCTGCAGAGTCCAAGTCTGCTATCATTAGAACTGTTTCTTATGCAGTTTTACGTAAACTTTTCAGGCGTCTTTTAGTTTCAACTTAATGGCATGGAGTAACGTATAGAAATAGAAATGTTGGGACATCTTCTGTGTTTGCATGTTTTTTTTTTTTTTTTTCCTCCTTTTTTCCCCAGGTAATATACTGACCTGACAGACTTGTCTGTTGATCATTACATGACTGTGTTTGTCTCAGAGTTCTGGTCCAAAGGTTCAACTGTTGCAAAGTTTAGAAATCTCCCTTGTAGCTTGCTTATAGAAAACGTACAATATACAGAGTATTTTTAGAGAGTCGTTTCAACAGTAAAGTCTGTCCATTTGTGCAACTTGTTGGAATAGGCTTCCAAAAGTAGTTTTTTGTAAGCTCTCAACAGTAGCTGCATCTTTCTAATTTGAATCTAAGAATAACTTTTTCTTTAGTGTTAACATCTCTGATGTTTTGGGTGTAGGTTTGTATTGCATCTCGGTCTGTGTTTTGGTTTTAAATTCAAGATACCACCTGCTTTGGTCATTCAGCGCTTGTGAAAATGTTACATTTAGAAAATTCTAAAGCCTATAGGGGTGTATTTAACGAGGCACTCTTTGCTGGATGTTTTCTGAGTGAGTATGATGCAGTGAGCTGTGTAAGAACCTGCTGTAAAACGGATTGCATTTTATTGTGCTAAGTGGAGGTTGTGTACCTGCATCAGGGAACTGTAGGAATAGTACTGAACATATATTTGAGAGGAGAGGAAAATTCAGGAAGTAGTGAGTATTTTCTGAAGGTTGATGGCAGCTTTGAAATGTGCAACTGTGAGAAATGCAGCATTAAGTCAAGTTGTAATTTAGTTTGCTTGTGTTTAAGTGTCTGTTTTGTCAGAGTAGAATGGCTTTTTTATTGTAGAAGAGTGAGGGGAATAAACAGTTGATGACGAGTGTGCTTTTCAGTTCTGTAAATGGATAACATTAATGCATTTCTGTTGGACACAACACTTAGCTGGAAAGGTTGAAGTTGCTGTTGTCGTGATATGATGGGTTCAGAAAAGGAACATCCTCTGTACAATGAATTTGGTATGTGGTGTTTTTGAGGAATCTATACAATATTATTTAAAGAATGTTTCGCTGTTAATGGACACCGATTTAACTGCAGTAGTAAATAAAATATTAATGATTGTCATTTTCATTGAAATCAGTTTTTTAATAGCACCTAGATTTAAAAAAATTTGGCCTGAGATTAGGGATGCGGTATTCATTTTATTTTGCTATTCGAATATTCGAACTGTCTATTCGAATACTATTTGAATATTCGAATTTTTCGCTTACTGGTGACCGATGACATGTCGCGTGGCATTCCACGCCACGTGGTAATCAGCGACATCGATTGAGGCCAGCAACACTGCCGTATATATTTCGTCACGTTCGACAATTGGTATAGGCAACGCATTGGCTGCTAGTCGAGTCTCCTTCTTGTTCACTGACGGAGTTTGTATAATTAATGTTCCCCTCCTTCCCCTCAGTGTCAGACTGCACTCACGCAACACCAGTAGACGGGCCCGGACTGGCCTGGCTTAGACCGTGCGATTAAGACACTGACCGGAAGTATGGTAGCCTGTTTGGCTGAACCCATCGCCCGCGATGCATACCCATAACAGACATACACTGATGACCGTGTAGCACAGGCGGACTTGCTATACCTGCTGCTGCTAGCCTGCTACCGCCTGCTAGTGCTGCTGTATCCTTTAATATCCGCTTCAGCCACTCTGGCCACACACCTTGACTTCGTAGAAGTAGAATTTTTTGAAGTGGAATTTTTTGTTACATTGCTGTTTTAGCTGTTAGTGTTAATGACGATTTAATTGCCTGTTTGATGTTTGAAAACAAACAAAAGCGTGAGTTTCACACAAGGAAAGCCGGCTGTACAGAAATGAACATTCGAATAGTAAAATATTAATTTGAATAGTAAAAAGTTAAACTAATATTCGTTATTCAAATGTTCGTCTGCATCCCTACCTGAGATTCAAGGGTCGTTGACTTAATACGTGAAACTGAGGGAAAAACATTGACTATGGTAGTCAATTTATTTCCATATCATTACTAAAGGCTGGTCTATCAAATTTGTTGGCTGTGTTCTGAGGTTTGTTTTCAGTTGGCAAATAAATGTATTTCATGGGAGGAATAACTGCAGAAAATGAGTCAGTCATTTGCAAAGTTTAGTTTTATGGTTTGGTTTGAGATCTAAAGAATTTTAAGCCACCTACACTGACTGAGGCATTCCACACTGTCCAAACTGCTTAGCAGCCAGCTAATTAGCCTTTCAGTCTCATTGGATGATGAGCCTAATGTACGTAAGCTTTAAACACATACCCGCAATGGTCGACACCTGGTGGCACAGCAGTAACACTACTGCACCCTATGTGCATTCATCTTATTTAATTCCTGCTGCTGCATTCCATTTTGTGTTGCAGGCACTTCAGCACCTTTTAAAAGCACAGTGTATCGCCGGTCTCAGGATTACTTCTCTCTCATTTCTGCTTTTTGGGCAGCTGTGGGATGGAAAGTCTTATGTAGTGAGTTTGTTTTAACTTCCCCCCCCCTCCCCTGCTTCAGATGGTCAAGCTACTGCCATTGTGCCAGCCTGTGCTTTCTGCACTTGGGTTCACGTCACAGGACTCTGGTTCTCGCTGTGCTTATGAAAGGGGTTTAAACCTGCTTATTTTGTAAAAGATCGCGGTGATTGCTTGATGAATAGGATGAGGTTTTTGTAACAGCGTTGTGATTCCAGTGCAAAGAGACGTCACTTTTAGAGAACGTTTATTGAGCTCCGTTAAATGGTAGAGTTTGTATTTTGCACTGTTGTAAATTAAGCTTTAGCAGCGTCTGTTATCTAATAGATGACCCGTCTTTGTGAAGTGGTTCGAAGTCAAGCATAGACCGGGGTTTTGCTTTGTGCACAAGCTGGACATCCATGCTTTGAATGGCATGCTAAGAAGCGCCTTTGTTACCGTTGTGTTATATATGATCTGTAGCCTCCACGCTGTTATCCCTGCGTGTCATTTGTTCTTCATCTGAATGTGTCAGAGGGAGACTCATCCAGACAACATACATGAGCTGTAATTGCTGTTGGCTGCCTGGTACCTCAGCAGACACACGCACACACACACACACACACACACACAGCTTCATCACAGATAAGTGCTGCAGGGACATATACCTCTTTGCCTCTTACACGTATTTTACGTAATCATTTTCCTTCCCCAAAGAACACATTTTTTAAAATGGGAAACTTAATCATCCATTAGGATTTTTACAGTGTACTTAGTCCCAAGTCCTTGCGTGACTTGCCTGATGGCAGATGCACAAGTTTGCGGAGCAGAAGAAAGTCAAGCCATTGTAGAAAATAATTGCATATTAAAATTTTCAATGGAAAACGCAGTAATTATTGTATACATTAAACTGGAATAACATGAAATCATTGGAGTGTTATAAAATGAATCAAAATATAACAATGGGCTGCTGTTTAGTCAGTATGATTAAAATGCATGACGTTTTGAATTGGAGTAGTTTAATAAAGGATGGAAACGCCTGTAGGCGGTTTTGCTTGTTATGGCAGATTGAAGCGAGGCTGAAGTTTATAACATTAAGGTGTGGGGGGCTTTGTTTGCTGCCCTTTTCTGATGGCTCATGTTTCTGTCCCCGCTCCAGAGTCACGTCCGTTTTGTGTGATGTGCCACCACCAGGGCCTGCTGTGACTGGAGCATTGCACATCACTTTTCACGACAGCTGTGTCCGGCGACAGTGTGGTTTGGCAGGTACAGTTCCACCACTCTTGCTTTGATGCAGCACTGCGTCTCTTTAGCGCTGCTTAGCTACATGTACAGGCCTTTAGAGGTCTGCAGATAGGATTTACTGATAAGTGTCGCTGCATACCTGGCTTGTGGACATTTCAGGGACCTGTGGGACATGTATGTTTGCAGGAGTAAAGGTTTTCAGGTTTCAAGTTCACCAGTTACAAATGCATTTTGAAATGTCTTTTGATTTAGCAATACTAGTTTTATGTATTTCACTGCATAGTTGGGTCAGGGTTGTTGGGGGGTTGAGGTTAAGCCAAATAACCTGGCAACAGCTGAGGAACCCTCTGGATGGGATGCTTTGACTTTTGCAGTAGATACATTAGGGGCAATTTAAAGTGGCCACTCTATCTGAACTGCATGCCTGTGGGAGAAAATAAGGTCACATGGGGTAGTCTCTGACATGCACTGGGGCATTTGCAAAGTCATAGGATGCTCAGGGTCACATTCAAGCTCACTGCCCTGTACTGAAACATTAATACTTTGTCAGGGCGTTATATAAACCTGTAATGGTGTGTTTTAAATTTAGCCACTTGCTTATGTTTGACTTGGCAGAAGTATAAACACAGTATAGAATATGTAAATCTTAGAAGTAATCTGCATTGGTGCCAGGTCAATAGCATGGAAGTAGAGGTATACATCTTAATATTTACTTTTGTCTCTTCTTTGAACACCTGTTAGGAAAGGAATGTGTCTGCTCATTTTTAGTTCTTTTGTTAGTGTTAAGCACTCAACGACACCTCTGGTGATCTGGCGTCTGTAGCTTCTGAAATTTTGTGTGCTTCATGTTCGAAAGCCAAAATGTTACCTGAGTTTTACCCACTGTCCTGAACACGTTTTCCATGCTCGAATTTGAAGTCTATGGGGACAAACAAAAGTAAATCTATACAAATGGTTGTGTTCAGTTTCTAATCCTCAATTTTACAAGAATGTGTAAACAAGTAAAGAGTAAATTAGACGTTACAGAAATATTTGAGACTGTTAGAACTGGCAAGAGGTGGCTTTGATAAAGCCAATGTTACACATGACGAGGTGTCATTTTAGTGCCTGTTTAGGAATAAATCAGATATGGGAATTTATGTACGTATTTTGTTGCATAAACGTTTCAGAAATATTAAAGGAACTACAGATGAAGCATTTTGGTGACGTGGATGCGAATGATGCATGGATGGGTTGTACATTGCTGGGAAGTGCAGTATGGAGATGAGGAGGAGGAGGAGTAAAGCCTGTGCTTCTGTGCTGCTGCGTTATGATCTGCACTGTGGGGAACCCGGGCCCTGTTCCATTTTAATTTATTTTCATATAGTGCCTTTCACAACAAGTTATCCCAAAGCGCCTCACAGAAAGAAATTACAGATGTTACAGAAATAACAGCAGACGGATGATTGAGGTTAAAGATGAAGACAGACAACAAGAGCGGAGAGGAACCAAAAACTCCATTGTGGAGGGAAAAAAAACCTCTGGGCGCCTAAGGTTGACTGGCTGCCCAGCCCCTCAGGGGCATACTAACATTATAGGAAACACAGTTGAAAATGGAGACTATGAATGTAAATAGCATTGTGGAGTTCTCCTGTGCTCCAGATGTGGGAGCAGGTCTGTTCAGGCTTAATGCGTTCCTTGGGCCCCATTCGGTGAGGGGGGGAGGGGTTAGTATGGGTGCTCCTTATTGTGACTGTATAAATGACTTGTCTGACACACTGTGGACATCTTTTCACTGTTTAGGCCCTTATTTCTGTTAAATTATTTGCTTTTAAAGATGCCCAGGAGGTTTGTTGCATAAAAATAAAATCCCTCCACAATTGCTCAAAACGAGTGTATTTTTGGTTTTTTTATGCGTAATTCTGCTGTTGAGAATTGTTGGCATTGTCCACAATGTATTGATGTTGAACATAAACTTGTAGGGGAAAATGGCACATAACTGAATTGTATTTTGTCTTGTCCCTGGAGACCCTGATGTGTGTCTAATTTAAAACTACATGAGAATGGCAGAGCAATCACACTGTATAATGGATATCAGTAAAATTGTTACCTTTAGTTGAGTAACTTCCTTAGATACAAATTGCAAACTGAATTGGCATGAAAATGATTGCTTACTTCCTTGCAGCAATGTTCAAGTCACATTGATCAGTCCGTGTTTAAAGACTAGTCACCCAGTGTTGCTCACTTAGTGTTTGTGTTGTAACTCACTATGAACTTAAAATGCACAGCTCCCACTACATTATCCACCCCTCCCCTTTTTTAATACCTCAGCTGTTGTACTGTGTGTTCGTATCTGTTCATGCACCCCAAAAAGCATGCATCCATATAAGAATTTTATTGAATCTTTTTGTGCATGCCTGTTAATTTGAATCAGATGCCTCTGGTAAAATATGAAATGCTAACCACTGTTCCACAGTTAAGCGTACATCAAAGGATAACATGGGCATTTACAGATGCATCAGTTTTGAGTATGATATGAATCACTTAAGTGTTTACTTGTTCACATGTAAAATTTATTGCAAGCTTTTGATGCCAGAGGTATGACAAGTCCTTATTCCAAGCAATCATATTTTAATATAGTGGATAATGCTTCTTAAAAAATCAGTTGTATTAATACTGCACTAAGGTTATCAGAACTTAACTCGAAGTTTAATTTGAATTTAATAGATTTTTATGCATAATGAGGTGGTTGAACATGTTGTCTGTGTCAACTTGTGAATGCTGTGGATCTGCAGAGGCACAGATATCAACCGCCAACACTTATTTTGGCATAACCAGGATGTACCCGGTTAAATACAGTTAGCCCGGTTAGGCAGGAGAGTTACAGTGATCATTTGGAGCCTGCCGTCTCTACGACACTCATTTATTTCCACTTCTCAAGTCATAACTCATGGGTACATGGGGATTTTACAGTTAATTGTAGTGCACACAGCAGGTAAAGCATTTATATTAGCAAAATGTATATCCGTTAACCAGAGAAGAAACGTTAAAGGTTGACTTGCATATGAAGTAGGTTTGTTTGGATTTTGTGTACACAAATCAGTATGGTTGATTTTGTTAATCTTCAGACAAGAATGTAAAGTTACTTTGTGGTTTGTTACAGGTTACTTAACCAAGTATACAAGTATTACTAGTAATAATGACCTTTACTGCTAGGATTATCACCTGTGTTGGTTTTAATTTCTGAAACGAATTGTATAACAGAATGTTTCATAAACAGATTTCCAGTAAAAGCCAAGGTTACAAAATGGCTTGTCACTTCTCCAGAGAACTGGTCAAGTTGCTCTGACTTTGGACTTCAACATTTCATAACTTTTTGGGTCTTCATGACCAATAATTCACAATACAGTTTGTTTTTATTATCTGAACAAAATTACCTAAGAATGGTTTTTATGTCATGCTATACAGAAGCCATACAAAATGCCTAATGATAAATGTCTGGACAACGGCTATATTACGTAGAATTAGTCTTATAATTTGTAGTTTCTGCATTAAATGTTTGTGGTTTACCTGCTGTGGATCAGCTTGACTTTCTTGGACAGTAGTGGTCTTCCTCTCACCGATGTGTACTGGTTTTAATCATACTTGTTTCTTGCTTATAGATACAGTTCTGGTTGGTAGTACAGCTTTCCCACTATGGACGACAGCACAAGCCTAGACGCCTCTGTAGTTCCAGAGCCAGGCAAGGGTCCTTTGGATGTCTGTTCCCAAGGTATTTGGGTATTCTTTCAAAGATTCCTTACATATTCATTTGGCACAGTTAACACTCAGGGGTGGTTGTAGCTTACTGTATCTCCAGTGCTCCTTGGATCTGCATATGCTTGTGGTTTTGTTACAAAAGCTTCATGGATGTCCATTTTGTAGCTGCTCTGAAGAGAATTTCACTCAGCTGCTGTTTTATGACGCTGTAATGTATGATTTGCTGCAGAGACAAGTTCAACGGTGGACGACAAAGAAGAGCTGGCTAATGAAGACGTAGAGAAAGTAGACGCAACCGAGAAACCCACCAGGTCTGCGAGCGAGTTCAAGAAAACTTGGGGGTTTCGTAGGACCACCATCGCCAAGAGGGAGATGCCGGTCGAGATGGAGGTGCAGGATGGCAAAAGTGCACCGGTACGCCGCAGTGGGCGCCAGGCCAAACGCACAGACAAGCTGGAGGAATTCTTGTCCACGGCAAAGCGGGGTCGAGGAGGCCGACGGAGCGGCCCAGGACACCTCGAGAGCTGGGACACGCCCTCACAGACGCCTACTGATGCCGAGACTGCTTCGGAAGCCAGCTTCGATGGCAACATCCCTGCTGATGAACGTAAGCCCAAGGGCAAGGCGGGTGGCAAGAAGGAGCTGGCTAAAGGCGGGTCAGCCAGCGAGGATGGCAGCTCGGAGAACGATGACAACACAGACTCCGTACCCCCGAAAACAGAACAAGCCAGCGAAAATAGCAAGGGGGGTGCAGATGTCGAGACCCAGGACCAGAGTCCCGGAGTGCCTGCAAGCGGCGACATGGAAGAGAGCAAGACAACTGAGGTGGATGATGTCTCAGAGAAGTGTTCCACTGAGCCCGGTGGTCGCTCGGCAACAAGCACCCCAGTCCAGGCAGCAGGCAAGGACTCTACAGCAGGCAAGAAAAGCAGTAAACAAAGAGCAAGAGCTAAAGCAACCAAGGACAACAGAGGTGACGAAGAGGAAGAGGAGGAGGATGACGAAGATGATGATGAAGAATCTGATAAATCTGATGAGGGATATGATCCCAATGCTCTGTATTGCATCTGCCGGCAGAAGCACAACAAGAGGTGTGATATTGTGGGCTATAAAATTTATGCTTGAAATTAAGTCATTGACTCATCATTGTGTGTATCTTTACAAAAGATATGCATCTACATTTTTTTGTGTGGCCTATGTTTAGTGTGAGCTTCCTGCCGCAACTCTGCTTTCATTATGAGATATGTACCTTTAGGTTCATGATCTGCTGTGATCGCTGTGAGGAGTGGTTCCATGGCGACTGCGTTGGCATCACTGAGGCACGTGGGCGCCTGATGGAGCGTAATGGCGAGGACTATATCTGCCCGAACTGCACCACTAACAAGAGCCAGGCTGCTTCTCCAGCTGACAGTGGGAGGAGGGCTGTCCGCAGGGCGAGGCAGAGCTCTCCTGCCGGACGTGCGGCGCCCTCTGCTGGAGCAGAGGACAAATCCAGTGAGGACATGGGAATCAAAGGCAGGATAGAGAAGGCTACCAATCCAAGTGGGAAAAAGAAAATTAAAATATTTCAGCCGGTTGGTGTCATCTGCCATAACTTTTATTTGAAATTTGAAAAGTTAGTTTCCACCTCGGCTCTTTGAAGCACTTTGGCCACAAACATTTGTTTCTTTGCTTACAGGCTACGGAAGCAGCATCCCTACCCAAGTGCATTGGTCCAGGCTGCGACAAGAACGCACTGCCGGACTCTGTATACTGCGGTAACGACTGCATCCTTAAGCATGCGGCAGCAGCCATGAAGTCCATCACAGATGTGAAGGACCCCAAGCCAAAAGAGAAGACCAAAGTTCAGAAAAAGCCTGGCACCAGAGTTTCCAAGGTGAGTTGTGTCTGAGCACTCGCGCTTGCACACGTTCTTAAATCGCGACCTGAAACGGTTCAAGTCAAAATGTGATTTAATGTTAAATGCCACTGAAGAATTTGAAAGTTGAATTATATTGTAAAGTCAGTTAATTGTAGATAATGGACTGTTTCCTAATCCCTAGCATAATTTGATGGTGCAAATCAATTCCCTTAACAGAGGTGAATTCTATACATTTTATAGTTTAGCCTGTGCCTGGTTCAGGTCCTGTTGTCTGTACTTAGTGCCATACCGCCATCTAGTGGATATCGAGTTTTAGTGTGTAAAACATTCAAGTAACTAGTGTTATGTGGAGGATTTCATGACTTTGTTAACTGAAGAAGGCCATCGGTGGAAGTTTTTTCTGACCTGCTTGGATAGGACTCGTTCACTGTGGTTTGTAGTTCCATCCACTCTGTCGTGACTTTACATTATTGCAGAAATTGGTACTAATGTTATAACTTCACTGTTTCACCATAGTACATGGTTGTTTTAAATGATTATTACATGTTTATGCTGCTTGTTTATGCAGTTTTACTCAAGTATTGTAGTTATTATATGTTAGCAGACCCTCATTTGCCATCTGAGACGATAAATGTGCAGCTCTTTGACACGCAGAATTCTTTCCATTGTCACCTGTTTTGTCACTTGCTTTGCCTCCTTAAGTCTTGACCTTTGTAGTTTCATTTTGTTAATTACCAAATGCTGTAACCTTTCACTGTAGTGTTGAGGGCCAGGTTTCTGATGGAGTCTCTAAATTGATTTAGTGTTTTTCAGTTTTCAGGTCTTTCACAATTTAATTTGATTTTATTTTAATGTTTATATTTTGGTTAAGAGCTATAAGTTTTACAAGTAGAAAGCATTTTTTAGTGTTATGATTTGTAAACATTAAACATCAGTATAGGCACCTGTCACTTGGAAGAACTTTTGCAGATACCTGTATGGTTTTCTCCATGCAGAGGAGATCTGGCCCTGAGAAGAAACCACTAGGGAGGAAGTCGACAGATTCGTCTAGAGCAGAAGACGAGTCGGACAGCGAGGAAGAGGAGGATGATGATGATGATGAGGAGGAAGACCAGAGGCCAGTGGAGCAAGAGCCACCCGTGTCGTCCTGGTCCAGTGACCATAATTACAATGCAGTCACGCCAGAAAAGACAGCACCCGTTGCTCCTTCTGTGTTTAACAAATCGTGTATGTATCACTTGGAGGTTTGCCACACTTCACATCCTTACGTTATTTCTGCACACGCTCAGGATTTGCTGTTGTCTTTCAAAGAGACCATAACATAACATTTCTTCTTAACCAAACAGTTCAGTTCTCTTCAGAAGACAGTGGTGGTTCCGAGGCTCACTCCTGTCACCTGAGCTACTGACTTGGTTGTGTGTGGGTAACAAGTGATGGTGTTACAGTCACCACCCAGCAGTCCTTTATAGGTAGAGCCGTGGTTTCCATGAAACCCGTGGTGTTGTATACTTCAGTAAGAGTGCTTAGTGCTTTGGAAATAACTTGACGTAAGATAATGGAATCAGGAGGAAGCAGGTAAGTACACAACACCAACAACCATGATTAGGGTTCTGGGGTAAGTACTTCTGTACAGGACTCCAGAGGCCCTCAATACTGCCCGTTACAAAAAAGTTTTGCTACCGTGACAGTATCTTTTTTACAGTGTACAGAGCACTTCACTCCATGTGGATTTAGTCTTTTACACCAAGGGGGGAGTATCTGTTTGACAAAGGGCATGGGCAGCTGCGATTCCTTCTGGAAAGGATAACGGTTCCCTTCACTGTCATTTGTTATGTGCAAATGCAGTCAGTGACAAGGGGATGGAATCTGATTTTTACAGTAGTAGCAAATGCAAACACCTGCTGTTGCTCTGTGATCCTTGAATTTTTCAGCTTTATCCCTCTCCACAACAATATTGTGCCCTCTTAGGGGGAGGAAGGTTTTGTTTTAATCTTTTTAATCTGATGAAGACAGACAGCATGCTCTTTCTCCTGCAGGTAGGTTGTCTTGATGAACCTTTTCTTGTTTTCTGGCATCAATACAGTAGCAATACAGGTCACTGGTCACAGGTTATATAAAGGGATACTTGCATTGGGAAAACAAGTACAGAACATGGCCATAGGGTTGTCTTGTGTGGATCAGTGCGTTCTAACAGTATTTTCTAGGCCTTTGTCCACTTTTTTTCTTCTTCTGCATGGTTTATTTCTCTGACACTTAGGTTGATGCGAACTGCTAAAATAAAGACCAGTTTCACATTTAGTTTTACTTTGTTTTTGAATATCCTTGATTTATAACGACAAGTCGGTAACGCTGGCCTGGGTCCGAAAGGGCGATGCCCTAAGGTCTGTCAGCATTAAGTCAACTTTGCAGCATAGCCTGCCAGCTGTGGATCCGCTTGGCACAGATCCGTGCACAGATGGCAGATGCACGCCAGGAACCAGGTTGGCTCAGCTCTGTCGGAAGACCCGAAAAGGTCCGGTTGCCGTGGCGCCGCAGAACCGCGAGGGAAAATGTGGACGGAGGCGGCGGAGTGGAGCGCCGGAAGACACAGATGAAACGCAGACAGCAATTAGGCAGACGGCACGCTTCGCCCGCAAACTTAATGCTGCAGTTTATCACTTTGCAAACACTCATCCAAAGTGACACACATCTTAAAACTGTACAGATGTATACAGTTAAGTGGTTTAGGTTTTAATAGTAGATAAAACAGTGGGACATACCTGAAACTCAAATCTGAGACCTTTTGTATTGCCAAAGGTTGAGTGTAGTATTAGGTTGAGTGACAACTTGTTTAAATTAGACATCTTTATTAGTTAAATTACTGAAACAATTCTAAGACATTAACTATCAGTGGAATTTTAAACAGGAGAAAACATCCCATTTTGATGCCTGACAATGGTGATATAAAAGGATACTTGTTCCTAAGCAGGTCACACATTTCAGATGCAGAAATTGTGGCTGCATGTGCTCAACATTGCAGTGCCTTGAAAAATAATCACTAGTTATGATAAAGATGAGGTCACATAAAGTAATCCACTTGTATGTGATAAAGAAGCCCTACCTTGGGCATCAGATGGAAAACAGGCCTGAAAGTTGTGTGAGAGAGACTTTGAAAAACCATTTAATATTGGTCACCTGGTCTTAGCATCATTGGGCTATTTGAAACATCCAGTTGACAAACATGGTCTTGTCTATATTCCTTTAAGATGTAAATTATCACTACTGGCATTCAGTCAGCATCTTTCTGAAGTATCAGTAGAAATGGGCATCAGGTTAATTTAAGTCACTTGGTTTACTGGTAAAAATTTTTTAATAACACTATAAAATTGATTTGAGTTAGATTGAAGAATGGGTGATACCATTTGTGTGGGTCTGCCAGAACTGTTCTATGTGGAGATGAAGAAAATGCAGCCTTGATAAATATTACTTGATATTGTACATCAGGCTCGTGTTGCTTCAAGTTTGCTTTGCATTTTTATTGAACAAGTAAATGGAGCAGAACCCATGTAAATGCCTGTGAGTCAATCCCAAATTGTTTGCTTTTAGAAAGCAATATGAAACATGCCAACAAGACATTTCCAATAACTTTAAGATCATGGCCAGCAGCAGGTCGTCTAAATTCTACTAATTTTGCAGTTATCTTGAAACATTGCTTACATGATGTTTTATGCTAAATTGCACAATGGGTCATTGACCTGCAACTGAAGTGTACATGGGTACCAACAATGAGCTTGTGACTGATGGACGTTACATGAAGAATGTGATGGGCAGAAGACGACAAAGCCAGTGCTCTAAATATTTGTGCCATTAAAGGGAGCATTTTGCATGTGTATTTAGAGAATTATGAAGGCCTGAGTACCATGCTCTTTTGTTGAGTAACTGAATTCAAAGGCAATAGTATAGAACAGCACCTGCTTACCTGAGAAATGACTGCAAGTTCTCATTGCCAACAGTTGATAAACTGAGCTTTCATCTTGAGCCCTCCAGAACAGTGATGTTCTCATCTTATACTGGAGTTCACAGCAATCCTAGAAGAACATGGTAGGCAAGATGGGATTTACGAATGGCTTTAATGGCAGTTTTTCCTTCATTAAGGGAATATTTTTGTAGTAAATGTGATGTGAAATTAAATGACGTTCTTCTGACGTGGTCAAATACCTTAAATTTAAAAACCAAAGATGTTTTTTTTTTTTTTTTAAGTGCCTTTAAAGTAGCCTTTATTTAATACATTTTAAGACAAACATTAGCCCAAATGTGAATTCCACCAGTGCAATGTCTGTGCCCATGCCTTAGGCCTTTGGGAATATCTAATTTGAGTAAAGGTAGGAGTGAGAACTCAACTACACAGAAGGCAATCTTGACTGGTGGGATCTTCACTGACTTCATCCTGACACAGGCTGGCTGTTTAAGATGGCTACCTCAATGTTGCTTAAGAGACTGTTATTTTCCATTAACATGCTGTTTATAGTCTCTTTAGGTAAACTGGTTTGTCACTGCAGTCACACTACATGGGATGTAAGGGTTCCTAAAACATCCTGACCAACATTGAAGCAGCACCATCAAAGAACTTATTTATTTGGGCTTATGGTTTGATATTAGTGGTTGTGGCTATCTGTGGATTTATTTATAACATTGTAGTAGTCATTTGTAGAGTCATACAAAATCCTACTTTGAAAGGGATTCACAATTTAAAGTATGGTGGTGAGCCTCTGTGCTTTGCCAATGGTGACAGTTTTGTTTTTCCATGTACTGCTGGGACTCCACAACAGGACTGTGGTGCAGATTGTATCTTTTATACCCTTGGATGATGCTTTAAAACACAAAGGAAAAGTATTTGGTTGTCAGGTGGTAGTTAAAATTTTTCCTATTTTTTCCCTGTTTTTTTGTATGGAGAGCCAAGAGATCAGAAAACTCCTTTAGGTGACTCAATAACAGTTCTAATAATGATAATTACGTTGTAACATTGGCCTGTCCACAGCAGTTTCCAGATTTTGCTGATGGGGGGTCTTTTTGCTTTGGAGTGAAGCATGTGCCTGACTGGTGAAAGTCTCAACTTAAATGTCACTGGCTTTAAAAAAAAAAAAGAAAAACATGTAGGTGTAACTGTGCAGACAACCCTGGGCTTACTGAACACGTGGGTCATTTTTCTGTCATTATGGCCTTAAATAAAATTAACATTAACCTAAAAAAATGGTGTGTGTCATATTTAAACAATGCCTTACATGTCAAAGGCCAGTTTAAGATTATCCACCTGAGAAAAGGGATGAATGAATGTGTACACACACCTATACTATAGTGGTATTGTTTTAGTTAGTATTGAAAATACTTGCCCTCGTGAAGTGTTGTCACATAATTTCAATGTTTGCTTAGTGGAAGTGTTTCAACATATGTTACCAGCAGGCTTTGATGCCAAATGAACCCACATTTTTCTGTCTCAGCATTCCATGACATTTGCGTATACATGTCATTATTTCACTGTAGAAAGGGATCTGATAGCAATGTTGTACTCATGCATGCTAATAGCCATTTTCCATTCAGGTACCATCTGTTAAAGCAGTACATTTCTGTGGGGGAAGATTAAGTGAAAATATCCTCTAGTTTCTGTTTGTAAAAAATAGATTTAATGCTCTACACTTTTCAGGAGTCACTGAAGGAAGAGTCGCTCACCATGAAAACTGAAGTTGCTCACCATCTTTGTGTTTTCTCTTTAAAAAAAAAAAAAAAGCTGGGAAAGACAGCGATGATGACGAGGACAGCGAGAAAGAGGCGACTCCTGTACGAAGGCCTTCTAGTTCCACCTCTCCCAAAGGAAGCAAACGTTCCTCTGATGCCACTGGCCTCAAATCAGCCAAGGGGAAGAAGCATGTCCCACTGGCCGCCGGCGGGCCCAGAGCAGCTAAAAGACATGCTGTAGCTTCTGGCAAAACTCTTAAATCTCAGAGGGCCAGTCCTGCAGTGCTTCCTACTCCTGTGAAAGGAGTAGGTCCCACTCCCATCCCATCAACCACGTCAAGTGCTCCTGCTGCATCCCGGCACCACGTCACAGGGGCTTTAAGAGTGGCCAAAACCACTTTTACCATCCCCAAGAAGCAGCCCAAACCTCAGGAATCCTCACAGACCCCCACCTCTGGGACAATGGCTATGCCCACCAGGCCTCCACAAGCATCAACAGCGCCGTCCAT
The DNA here is from genome assembly GCA_025773905.1 of Chitala chitala. Lineage (NCBI taxonomy): Eukaryota > Metazoa > Chordata > Actinopteri > Osteoglossiformes > Notopteridae > Chitala > Chitala chitala. Next base: position 3,303 of record JABJVR010048726.1, on the reverse strand, counting down.
CCCTTCCTCAGGAATCGCATCCAGACCTCCTCTGGTGGCTCCTTCCCAGCCCCAGCCCCCACCCCAGTCCCAGCTTCAGCCTCAACCCAACAACCAGATCAGGCAGAATATACGCCGTTCACTCACCGAAATCCTATACAAGAGGTGAGGTCAGCGGCACACTGCCAAACGTGAAAAATATTGCCTTACACAAACTGATTACTTGTAATCTTTTCTACTGTATATGTTCTAAGGTCTAGTAGGATGACTTGAGCTATGTTCACATGTAGTTTTTTTAATAGTATGTTGTTTTGAGATGTGTTTGGGCAGTTCTCTAATTAAACTCCAAACTATGATGTTTACAGGGTGAGTGACAGTGACGACCTGACAATGTCAGAGAGCGAAGTTGGAAAACTTGCTGTTAATATTGAGAAGGAAATGTTCAACTTATTCCTCAACACGGACAACAAGTACAAGAACAAATACCGGTCAATCATGTTCAACTTAAAAGATCCAAAAAATAAGGTAAAATAACCAGATGTTATATGACCCCCTTTGCTAGTACTTGACACCTAATTCACTTGTCTGGTTTTTTCAGTACGTTTCAGTTAACTTCATTATTCTTATTCCAAGTCAGGCTGTTACACTGTGCTGTTGCGTGCCTATGAATCAGTTCATATCACTGTATTTGTGTCAGCAGCTAGTCTGACTGTTGTGGTGCTTGTGTTGCCTTTTGTGGTCATGGCTGCTAAAGTGATGTGTTTCGGTTCTCTAGGGCCTGTTCTACCGAGTTGTTAGGGGAGAAGTAACACCGTTCAAGCTGGTGAGGCTGAGCCCTGAGGAGCTGCTGTCCAAGGAGATTGCTGAGTGGAGGCAGAGGGAGACCACGGAGGTAACGGCCGCTGCTCATAACTCACACACTAATCTCATGGCTTTTGGTCAGGGTTGCACTTGACTGATTTATGAATTTATACTGAGATGTTTGTGATTATTCTTACCATCCTTGAGACTTTGTGTGGGCTATAGTTTCGCATAATGTACAAAAGAGCAAAAAGTGTGGGACTCCTTCAGCCAGTTAAGTGTGTGTGAATGGCTCACAGGTGCTGGAGTCCGGAGCCCAGACCGGGCAGCCCAAACCAGGTGTCCAGCCTGAGACAGCCCCTGATGTGGACATGGAGGAGTCTCCTCCCGTCTCTGACGGAGATGTATGTATCACAGTTACCTCCCCGTGGCCTCGCATGGCTTCCGCGCCAGTAAGTGGTGGCTTCTTCTAGCTCTTTATCTTTTCATCTTTTCCTTCCTCTTTTTCCTCATGCTCATTCATTCTCCTAGTTGCGCCTGACATCTTTCACCCTGTCGCCTGCCTTTTCAGTCTGACACATACTGAAATGTGTGCTACACAGCACCCTGACTCTTGCCGTGTTCATGCGGTGCCTTTTGCTCCCTTGTCTCTTGATTGACTAATAGGCTTCTGGTACCTGATTGACCTGCACTCAGGCATATCACAGAAATTTGTGTAATTCCTGCCCCTTGTGATGTATGACTCTCAAGCCAAAGGTGTAATGACCTTTTTAAGGTGTGTCTTCACCTGTCTGGCTACGCCAGGCTGTGCAGGGTGGTGTGTGACACGTTTCTCTGTCTTACTCTCTCAGCCTTAACCTTTAGCAACTCTTGCCAAGCCACCAATGAGTAGTGTTTTAATGGCACTGCTCATCAATCCAGCCATCCCTTCACATTTGTCAGGTTGACGGTTTTGATTAGATTCCATCTTAGTTTGTGCCTCGCATGTTAATTTATCATTTGTAACTCTAATACTGTGCGTGAAATGCTTCTGTCTTCACTGGGGATTAAGATGGACAAATATGCTGTTTTCAGGAGCAGGAGGAAAGTCGTCAGGCTGCGAGCTCCACTCCCGCCTCTGCTGCTGGTACGAAGGCCGCCCAGGAGAGCTCTGTCACCGCAATGCCCGATATCTTCAGTAGTATGCTGAAGGACACAACAGCTGAGCACAGGGCACATCTTTTTGACCTTAACTGCAAGATCTGCACAGGTAAACATGGGCTGGAAATACTTCCTTATTGTAGCAGTTCAATTATGAAATATTGGTGTGGGTAAATTAGTAATCACCCAACATTCAATTTAATCTGTCTTAATGTGATTACAATGTTAATATCCCTGCAGGTCAGAAGTCAGTGGATGAGGAGCCTGCTCCAAAGAAGCCTAAGATCACAACATCTTCTACCACCAAGAAGATGGAGCCCAAAGTGAAGCAGGAGCCGCGTCTAGCCAAGACAGGAGGCCCCACCAGTGAGGGAGCCCAGGTTGTGGTCGCATCTCAGGGCAGTGAAACGCCAGCCATAGAGTCCCCAGCCTCCCCAGAGGACAGTGGTTCAGCAGCTTCTGCATCAGCCCAGCCTTTTGCCACACCAGTCACCATCCCAGCAGTGTCTTCTGTCACTATCACGCGCCGGGACCCGCGCACAGCTGGATATCGCCCCCCTCCAGCTGCAGCTGCACCTGCCCCCGCACTCCCCAGTCCTGCTTCTGACTCGCCTACAGTGGAGAGCAAATACCCCCCACCCCCCCCCCCACCCACTCCTGCTCCAAAGTCCATCTTGTTAAAGCCAGCCGCCTCCCCGGATGCTCGATTTTTCGGCACACCAGGAATGAGGTACACTCAGATTCCCTTCCTGTTTTCCACACTGTTTTGTTTAAAAATGTTTTTGTCGCAAACATCAGGAACAGAAAATAATTTTTCTGTGTTTTTCCAAAATAAATGAATGGATGAATTTTACAGTTTGTCATGTCTAATGTCAGGTTATCCCTGAGGGGAAAACGTTGCATTTATTAGTTCGTATTAAAATGTGATAAACTGCTCTTAAATGGATATCAATGCTTTGTTGTGTTACAGCTTGACAGAATCTCACTCCCCACTGGAAAGCGAGACTGCCGTCTTCCTGTCCCAGCAGGAGATGATGTGGAAGGGCTTCATCAACATGCACACTGTGGCCAAATTTGTCACCAAAGCTTACCTAGTTTCTGGGTCTTTTGAGTATCTTAAAGAGGTTAGATCCTAGTTATAAATCCCATGGTCTGCAACCTTGATCCTTCAAGAGTTAATGTTCATATGGTTTTATATCCTTCTCACTATGTTTATGAATTTTGAGATGTCTTTAAGATAACGAATGGAAAATGTTTTGTCAGTACATGTTTTGGCCCTGCATGATATTTTTATATATATATATATATGTGTGTGTGTGTGTGTGTCTGTCTATCTCTCACGGAATCGGATGGAAGTAGAAGGCAGTTACTGTAGAACTATGA
>JABJVR010048725.1:0-23702 GCA_025773905.1 Chitala chitala | reverse complement strand
CTGATTAAAGTCTGGGTCACATGTAATTGTTCCACTGCAGTGGGAGAAAGAGTTAAATTGAGCCTTCCCCCTCGCCCCCCCGCCTTCCACACACACACACACACACACACACACACACACACACACACACACACACACACACACACAATTCAGCTAAAATTCCCAGGACCCTGAATGGTTTTCCCTTCCCATAGTGTGATTCAGTGTCTTTTGATGAACCGTGTCTCTTAATCAAATAATCACCCCTCTCTTACATTCCACTTGGGTTAGGTCACACTCATTATTCAGATGGAAGAAATATATATTAAAGTGGATTTAAATGCCATCCTCCTTTAACCCCAAGCACAATGCCTTCATCTTCTTCAAAAATTAAGTTTAGCAAAGAGCAAAGGTAGCACTCTGATTACAGTCAAGAGAGTGACAGAGGTGTGACGTCAGCATGTGCCGTGTCCTTGCAGGGCCCAGTGCTACAATGGGTGTTGATGTGTCAACATGTACGCATGAGTGTGAGCCTTGTGATGGGTAAGCCAGCTCACCTGTGTGAGTGCGCTGATGTGCCTTCAGGTGGGAGCTTTTCGTGTAAACCTTGCGACACCCGTTAAAGTGGCAGCGGTGCACGCGGCGTCTCCCATCCGGCGAGCTCTCTCCGCCTCCAACAGGCACAGTCTTTTCGCTGGACTTCCCAACACCCCCGCTGACGCCAGTGCGCATTTTTCCCGCAGGGCCGCTGTCCGCACGCACGCTGGCCCAGACCCGTGAACCGGGTGCCTCCCTGGCCGCTTCTGGTGAAGATGGTGGCGTGCTGATCACCGAGGAGCTCAGGTGGCCGGGATGGACCAGGGCACTGCTCAGCGGGTCAGAGGTCAGGACGCACACGGGTGACAGCAGCTCCTCCGAGGCATCCGACACCTCACTGCTCACGTCAGAGCTTAAGCTGTTAGTCTCCGACATGTGACTGTCTGGACCGTCCTCAACCTCAGCAAGAGGGATCCTCGAGCTGGTCTCCCCCTTCTCTCCACAGGCCAGGATGAGCTTGCTCCAAAGGTCCTCCTGGCTGTCAAACTTAATGTCGGATGCCGTGACGTAGGGCTCGCTCTGAAGGTAGCGTTCCAGCTCCAGACACGTCTGCATGAACGGGGGAGACGGCACAGGTACGTGCTCAAAATCAAACGCTCGTACACCCATTTCCTTTCTGTAATGTGCCTTGCGAAAACTTGGTTGTGAAAGGTGCTATATAGAAATACATTTAATTGAAGTATCAGTGTGCACAAAAACTAAAAATACAAAATAAATAAATAAAACAGAAAACTGTAAAAAAAATATAAAAAATATAATATAATAATAAAACGAGGTAAAATTGCAGTGTTGTGCAATTAATTTTGGAGAAAAGCATTATTATTATTATTATTATTAATAACCTATAACAGGATTAAACTAGATTTGGGATAGCGAACTTTTTTTTTTTTTTAACTGGACTGCATTCTTTAAAATATTCCGCTCTGTGCCAACCTGACACCAAGTTGGTTCATTCTTTAGACGGAAGGAAGCCGTTAAACTTCCTGCTCTTCTCATGTACCTTTCGTTTAACATGCAACATTACTTCGTTGTGTGTTAAGTGAGCCTCATTTATCTTTTTTTAAAATCAGTCTAATTTTTTATTTAATATTAAACCAGGGTTTAATATATATATGGCAAAAGGGAACTGACTACGCTTTCAGTATTGAAATGTTGCCATCGCTATTTTAAAACATTATGGAGCAACCTTGCGGAAGTTGGCCGATTGCCCCATTTAGCAAAAATTTCAAAAAAATCAAAAATCAAACGAACGCCAAAGCAACCTAAAGGCAGGTGCTTTCCTCAATAAGCAGCTGTATTGCGTTACACGTCAGACCTTAGCCTCTATTTGTTAAAATTTGTTATTTGTAACTGTCCACAATGCAACATTTAAAGTTAATGTTTCTTTGATCTTGCAAAAGGAAAAAAATAATAATATGAAAAATAAATAAGTAAAAAAAAAAAAAAAATCTTCTAAGGTTGTCCCTAATGTTCGGTGAAATAGGGAAGGTTACTACTGTACTTTCAGGCTGAATCGCTGCTCGTCTACGGTTTAGAGAAATGCGGTCACTAATGAAAAGGCTGGTGTGAAAACGCGCTCCTGTCTGTATGACCAAGACGAGCACAAACACAAGCAGCGCTGTTAAGGAAAATAAAATTACAAAGTAAAAACGCCACACGTACACAAGTACATTTGTAAACTCCAAACCCAAAAATGCAGAATTTAATAAACGGGTAAAGTGCAACTTTATTTATCCAGAACAAAATCGTAAATACGGGAAATTATAAATCCATCGTTAATAGTTCTTGGAACATTTCAGTCTTGTGACTTGTTTCTAACCCAAATTTCTTAGTTCTGGCTTTTAAGACGTACGATAAACAAGCCAACGCATTGTGGCATCCTAATCTCATTCATTTGGTCTGCACAGTCGTGGCGCAAAATATGTATACAGAGCTCACCATTTAACGATTTTATAATAAAAGATTACCGACTGTCAATGAAGGCAATGCGAACGAGTATGTCTGCAGTCCAGAATGACTTTCAGATGTGAGATCGAGAATGAATTATAACGTATTAAAGTTTTAAGCGTGCCGATTACTTTAAAACACATGCATAGCAATCTTAAAGAGTAACATTTCTTTAATTCATAGAAAACAGAGCTGCAGCTGAACATCCCCCTACTAAAATCAATCAAAAGCAACAGACAAGCACGAAGTTTAGGTACAAGTATTACATTTACTGAAAAAAACAATGAAATCCCAAAATTCAGCAGACTCAACTGTCAGATGTGTCAAGTAGTTGTAGTAGCGGCAGGAGCTGTCATTTTCACTGCCAATCAAACAGCTGGAGACTTCTACGGCAATTAACACCAGTTACAATTTAATAAAATTATTTTTGGAAAATGAGATGAATTACCTGCTGCCAGTACTCTTCAAGAGATGGTAAAGCTGAAAAGTACCCAGTGTCATGTACAATTTGAAGTTCCTGAAAGATGCTGCACATTGGTAGAACATCCATTTTAATCCCAGATGAAGTTTGTTAGGGACACACTACAGTAATGCACGCACAGATAACGAAGTCACGTTGTTTAAAAAAAAAATACAGCTTTTGCAGCGAGTGGCCTTGAAGTATCAGCACGCGCAACTGCGTAGAAATGCAATGTTTTGCTCGCCAGATGGTTTTGCAATCTCCCCACTAACTCACTGCGCGACTCTGCGCTCGGTAAACTTCCCTATTCAAACCTCGCAGCCAGCCTCCCCCCCGTGACAACACCACGCTTTTGAAAGAGCGACCAATAATATCGGAGCAGATTGCATCCCCGCCTATGATATCACCTTCGACCAATCACAAACATCATCTGACATTTCGGATCGCCCAGCCCGTGAGCGATTGGTGGTTTCAATCAACGTTTTCGCGATACCCATTGGACGAACGCGTTTCTATTTTTAGAGCGCTATATAAACGCGCCGTGCGTTCCTTTTTCTGTGAATGTAGCGAGTCATCGGAGTAGTCTCGTGGCAACTTGCAATGGAGTAGCGTTGCACCATAGGTTATTTTTTGAACGTACTGTACTAATTGATAACAGTTGTACTTATTAATGCAGGAAAGCCGTTCAGTTGTAGGCGACCGAACGTTTATCGTTTTTACTCGTTGCATTTAATCTGAAAATAAATATTTTGGTTCACGCGGTTAGTTTCGATTTCGGACCGCGCTGATTACTGAATGTTGAGAAGCAAAAATATGCAGGCGCCGTTGCAACACAATCTCATTAGACGCTGAAATTAATTTAGCAACAGAATTGTGTAAATAGCTCAGTAGTTTTATATTGATCCTTGTTTGTTGAAAACAACACCGAGCATTTTGTAGGGGGAATTGGGCTCCGAGAAGTTACTTGTGGAATAAGGCACTTTTGAATGGCCACCATGGTTATCCGGAGTACGGATGGTCTGAAAAGTGCAGGCAAAGAGGCACGCGAACTGTGCCCATGATATGCAGGAAGTTTGTTTAATTTACCAGTGCTTAATACTTTTACAAGCTGCCGAGATCCTAAAAGTGACCATTGTAGTATCAGTGTTTGGTTTCCGTTTTGCTCTATTTGATGCTGCAAATCAGTCAATTCGTAGATGTGATGATAAAGTTTATTGGATAGTAATATAGTGGTTAGAGTCCACTAAAAGTATAGGGCGATCAATCCTTTGAAACGTTTCAGCTGCTCTCGAAGCGCCAGTTGCTGTCAATGTATCAGGTGGCCAATTATGCTGAAACATTTTGAAGAGATTTTAAAAGATGCTTAATTAAATCTGCCCACCGGTGATGCGATAAACCGTTTTAAAGTGAACGTGTCGGATGTCTTATAACAAATTTGCATTAACTTAAAAAAATCATGCATTTGATTTAATTCTCTTAAGTGTGCAACTTCACTGTTGCCTCCTGAGGAAGCACCATTGTTTCCGTACGGAAGTTGAGAAATGCGGATGCTCGATATTTCAAGAGTGAAATGTTAACAAAAAGAGTCCGAAGTGGACGCATGTTGAAACGGCAACTCTACTGATTTGAGGAACTAGCCATTTTCTCCCTGACAATGATTCATACTCTGTGTGCTTATCAAGCAAAATGCTTCTTTTGTATGATGTGTGCATTTATATATTTATCCAGACACCATAATGCCGACTCTATATGATTAGGCAGAATCCTTTTTGCTTGTGGGTTTTGTGCCTTTGTACAATGTCAATAGCCGAAGTATGTGGTGGATTTTGCTTTTTAAGAAGTGATTATGTTTGCAGCTACAGCTCCTGGTGAACAGAGCCGGGGCTTGCTTTGGGATTTTATTATTTTTTTTCTACATGTCATCTTGGCACGTCTCACTGCCTAAGAGAGATCATGGTGCTCATTCTCACGAGTCGATTACTCTACTCTTATGCAATGCGGTGGACCAGCTGTTTTATTACGACTTGTGACTAGCGCTGGTGGCTGTGTATGATGTATCTGCAACTTTCAGCACCAGAGTATGCCAGGCATGGCTGATGAGGACAGAAGACTTGCGCTGTAGACATGATTTCTGGAAAGGTGCTTTAACAAGTGTTGCCCTGTTTGCATGAGTCCTTGTGACACCATCTGCACAGGAAAACATGATTTGCAACTGAATGTACTTGATTGTGCTTTTTGCACTCTTGCATTTCATCCGTCCTGATCCATAAAGGAGTGTTTCATAATTATGTAAGGTACTGGATTAGGTTAGTGCAAACAGACCAGTGCATTCAGATGCTGGAGGGCCATGACAAACAGTGGTTTTGGAACAGAGCTCAATTGTGTCAGCCAGCGGCTTGGTCTAATGATAACCCAGGGAGATACGCGTATCCATTGTGACTTGTGTCGAGAGTTTGCTTGTATCTTTCGGCATCTGATTTGGTCATATGGCAATGTGTTTGGAATAGGGAAGCTCCCCTTTGATAGGCACGTCACTGAAATCTGTCATGCCACCAGGGAAGCAATGTTTTCATGTCATGCCTAGGAAGTAAAGGGACTGGAATACGAATATTTACTGAGGAAGTTTCAAAATTGAACACCTGCCAAATAAGCCTGACTTGTCCAGTGCCAAGGCACCTCCTGTGTCTCCCACACTGTTCAGAAAACAGTTTTTCAGACATCACTGCTGAGATTAGCACACAGGTTGCCCTGTACCTTGCATGTACGTACGCCTGATGTATTTTAAAATTAATTTTGTACATATTAATTGCACTAGATATGAATAACTGCTCTTATTGTGTCATCGATATGCCTGAAACTGATTAATAAACATGCATGTTTTTATGTGAAACACTGGCTGTTGAATAACTACCTTTACACAATATGGGTTAGGAAAGGCCTTGTAAAAGTATTAAATCCAAATATGTAATGAGAGTTAGAGTGAAAACGTATGTGTATTTTTTTCAGGCGCAAAATGCGATGTACATGTGGACAATTGCACCTGTGTGCTGTTGTTGCCTGTCTTGTGTGCTTACAACTTCTAGTTTCACATTTGTCAGTACCTTTGCAGCCAAACCCAATTTGTCAATAATCGGTCATAACCTGGCAGACAGTGACTTTTTTTTTTTTAATTCTTCCTCCTTCAACACAGCAATATCATGTTTGTGGTGGTGCTAGAGTTATCAGCAAGGGGTGTGTATTTGTGAAATGGTCCCTGTTTCTAAGACTTTCTAAGTCTTCTGTACTTAGGCCATGATCTTTCCTGTGCCCATCAAGGTCAGTCCATAAACTCAAGCAGAGTCATGCAGTATTGAAGACAAACTCTCTTAAGTAGTGAATTAGTTCTTTAATTCCTTAGTTTTTGGCTACACTGAGATACTGGTGAACAATGCAGTTGTGTGGTGTAATACGCTGAGAGGACCCCTTAATTTTAAATGCCATTTATTATGACTGCTACAAGTGCTACTGAAAAGAGATCAAGGAGATAAACCAGTTTTAAAAGATGGTATTATTGTGCCACTGAATGATGACTATTCTTCAGATTTTTAGACTAAAATGAAATATCTTGTTAAAAATTGATACACTTTAACAACTGAGCATATCCTCTTTTGCTTTCTTTACAGTGTAAATTAAAGATACAAGTTTAAATGTGAAGCTCTTACTCAAATTTCCTGCATGCATCAAGGAAAGAAATCATACCTCTGAATATTTAAAATCAGCTCTTTCAGATGTATAGTTAATAATGATACATTGCGTTATGGAGACGCATTGATTATTTGATCTATATTAACTGAAATGAAACAGCCACATTCATCACTTATCTTAAATAAAGACAAGAAAATCAATGTCCGGCCTGCAGCTGCACATCGCATGTAAAAATGGTGATTGGCTGCAGGTCCTGTCAGGTGCGTGACCGAACTCTGCTCTTTATGGCCACACGTTCTTTATAGGGAACCTGTTTCATGTTTCGAGCTTGTGCAGGTAGTGGCTTTAGCCATGTCTGTTGGAGGACGATAGTAGAGATTGTTGTCATGTGGTGATGATGTGTTAGAAGACACCTTCACGCTCGTGCTTGTAGCTAAGAAACAGACAATGTTACGGCACAAGTGACGTGTTAAAAGGAAATGGATGAAATGTTGATATGGTTGCGTGTTCTGTGAAGTGTGGCTGTTGAATTGCTTCTGGCAGAACGTCTTAAAGTGCATTTAGTTAACACTCATGCTTTAGCTTGTATGTCTTCTCAAAAATCAACGTTTTAGTCCAAGCTGACTTTGCCTGGATGTATGTAGAACAATAAGTGGAAAAGAGAATAAGAATTAGAAAATGTCTCGTGGATTCCTCAACAATGTTCTGCATGTTTGACCAATAAAAGACTGCGCTTGAAATTTCCCATAATGTTCTGCGTTTCTGAATGCAAATCCAAACCGATAACATAAATTATATGAAGCCCACTTCATCTGTGTGAAATTTGGCTCCTGACACAATTGTCAGTGCAGTTGGAGTCAATTGCTTAATGGCCAAGCCCCCCACCCCACCCCACACACACACACACACACGCATGCACTTCACTTGCCTTTACTGTGAGTTATGTGATGTGTTCCATGCCACTTGCATTATTTGAGGTTTTGGAATACTGAGCGTTTTCTGATTCTGCCCAGTCGTCTGTGGGAAGCAAGTTTCCCTGTCAGACAACATGCTTATCAAGTGCAAATGTAAACAGCATACCTGAGGGTAGACATGTACAGCAGCTCTGACACTTCGCAGGTGTGTGTGTGGGGAGGACTATCACACAATTTGGTGAAAAATGTGGCTTGGTTGTATGTGGGTTGGAGTATTTAATGGGAGTATTAATTGGTCTTCCTTAGCATCAGGTTAGTGGGTGTTCATCTTAATATATCATTTTACCCCCCCCGGACCTGTCTGTGAGTGAAAGAGTATACTGCACAAAAACCCATTAAATGTACTTCATTTCTAAAACCAAAGGAGTCACCCTACAATTTTTAATGTTTACTTTCTCTGTGGTTTTTAGATAAAAATGTATATTTTAGTTTAGATGTAACTGCGAACTTTTAAATCGTCTGTCGCAATACATACTAACTTTTAAACATTTTAATTTACAATTTTGCGTTCATGAATGCTACAAAACAGGAAGACGCTTTGTTGCTGTTTAGAATTATGGTAATCACTGCAGTTAACCTTCCTTCTCCAACAGAGAACCACTTGCTCAGAACATTAAGAATAAGAAAAAGGCCGAGCAGTGGACGTGTTGTGTGAACCCTGACTGAAATGCTCAGCTGACCTGCACTGATACAGTAACAGTACGTACTGTGACTCCTGTGAAACACTCCCTGCTACATACCAGGGTTTGCTACTTTTCACCTTGGCCAATTTTTGCCAAAGTTCCGTCCACTGTATATCTGCATAAACCTAAAAAATTATATCTGTTTTTAAATTATTTTACTTGTTTAAAAACAGCTTAACTGCAACCCATTTCATCCAGTTCTGTGATACCAAGTCACCTGCACCTCACATGTTTGTACTGTAAGAAAATATGCACACACAAATACAAAGGCATGACTAAAATTAGCCCCATGTTTTTTAAACACGCCACATTCACCAATTCTGTAAATAAAATAGTTTGCATATTCACAAAGTGACAGCTGAAATCCACAAACTTCTAAAAGGGAATTTACCTCAGTTTCTCAGTTTATTTACACCTGTAGCACTATTAAAAGCACTACAGTGTGAACGCCCACAAAAACTAATACACAAAAATACAGAGTGAGTGATAGTATATCACTATGGTAACGTCAGGTTTTTTCAATAACTTTTGACCTATTCACTGGATCAATTTCATCAAGAGACAAAGTCACTGAAAAAATAATTATGATAAACAGTGATGTTCAGTCTGATTAACGGGCATTTAAAAACAAAATGATTGATTCATTAATTACCAATCTAGAACCAGAATTTAAAAAATATGATTTCAGTGCTGAGGGCATATGTAAAAGAGTACACAACAAGCTGCCCGTCTAAACCAATCATTCCCAGCGTTGTTTGCTGTTCACTTATTTATTCAGCGAAATCACTGCATGATGCATACAACAACAAACAGTGATGGAGAAAAAAGCCATGGGGGAATTTCATCTTTTTGTTCACAAAATGCAGAGCAGGGAAGAACAGTTTCACTTGTTCCTTACCATGTCCCTCTTCACAGCCCTGAAATAGGTGCAGCCATGCACCAATAGATGCAATGTCCACTTATAGCCTTACACTTGCATTCACATTTGAGCGTATCAAACTGTACTGTGAAAGTATTGGTAATGTGTCGCAGTTGACTGGACCAAATGAAAAAATACGACATTGATAAAGACGGTAAGGCTGGGCCTAGGTGAGTTAAGAATAGGCAATGGTCATCAAGAGATCACATGAGCAAAGAGCCCAGGTGAAGTCAAAAAAGTCTCATTGAAGGGGTGGAAGGTGTTGCATAGCTGCTATTTTGACATCAGCAGAAAGTGCAGAGGAAGGTAGAGGAAGAATACATGTCAATATATGGATATATTGAATGTGTAGCACAACGCCCGATGTCAATAACAGTCACATGTTGCACAGGAATGACGGAGAACCCAGACTGAATGAGGAACGTCTGAAAGCTTCAAAGGAGCAGCAGACAGATGAGACTGACAGCATGGACCACCAGCGTGGAAAGAGCCAAGCGGCAGAATTCTCAGCAATTTTGACGGGTCGGGAAGGTTTCGGCTCAGAGGACAGATGGGGAGAGGGGGTTGGAAGTGGCACGTGTCCAAGTCAGAAGAGCCTAGACTTGGAGCTCAGTGGAACAACTGCTGAGGAGATAGTCGGGCTTTTCTGTTGGATGTCAGTAGCTGGGTCAGAGACATGGCGTTCTGGTACCAGATGACAGTGTTGTTAACTTTTCATTTTGTGCCAGGAATTTTAAAACGACTCTCCAGAATACCACATTTGTTAGAGTTGGACGTCCTCCACTGTGTATGTGACTGTTTCAGCGGTAATTTACTTTCCAGTGTCTTCCACGTGACAGTCTTTAATGGGACCTCATGCGTCACTCATTCCTGCTGTCAGCAACTCATGCGTGTCAAGAGTGTAAATTAGTAGTCAGTATAACCGTTAGATAAAAAGAAAAATGTCAGGTAGAAAATTGCGATAATTTAAAATTAAACATTTATAATTACGTTTAGCGACTACATTTGATGTACATTTTCAGTAAACGTATGGATCTAAAACCATTTTTAAACATCTTCAGTTTCCATAGTAGCATAGCTGTAACAGGTAGCAGTCATGTTTCCAGGAAATTGAGTTCATATCTGGCTTTCTGACGCTGTGTATGTGAATGCATGTCTTTGGCATGTGTGTGTTTACGCTGCATGTTCTGGTGTAGTCCCGCAGCTCGACGACTCGCAGGCCAGGTGGACTGAGAACTCTAATTTGCCCTTATTGTGTGTGTCCTGTGTTCAGTACACACCCAGCTGGGCTCCCTGTGTTGTCCCTGGCAAACGTGTTCAGGATAAGTGGAAAAGGAAAGTCACATGTTACTCAACGGTTAAAAACAGTCTGCTTACTGTGTAGTACTGTATTGTAATGATTAATGAAGAAACCAGCACGAGTTTCAAATACAACATTCTCTGTCTTTCGAACCACTTTAGGCAGTTAAGTCTAATAAAGTCCTTTAGGTAGTAATGTTACATCAGACCTTGAATTGGGTAAAGAAAGAAAGCAAATGTGTCTTATGGACGAACTAAAGAAAAACATTCGTTACCTTATATTTATATTTACATGAATTCGTTTGCAAAGCACTCTTCCTGAAAGTGGCGGTCAGGTCAGTGCAGGCATTAAATGGGAGAATAAACTGCGGTGCGTAATTAGCGCTGTTCAGGTCAGTGCAGGCATTAAATGGGAGAATAAACTGCGGTGCGTAATTAGCGCTTTCTTCATAGTCTTTGCAGGTGTGAGACGCTGAGGACTTACTTTCACATTTGATGAACACTTACCTGTGGGAGGTGTTAAGTTCTTTTTACATGGAGAGACACAAATGGGGCATCATCATACAGGTACAGAGAACACTTTATATCTTGATTTGTAACTTTTTAAAACTTCCCCCTTTTAACTTTAGTCTACTGATATTTAAGGTGAAAGGAGGAAACAGTGTGGGTGTTTGTACATTTTATTTTTCTAAAAATGAAACGTATTTGGTTAAGTGCTAAAAAAGCTTGTTGAAGGCACCAGCTGCGAACCCAGTTCTGTACTGTACTTTAACAGTTTTTGTTAATCTTCAAACTGATCCGTTGCACAACCCTGCGTTGTAAAGACTCACATTCATGCAACATCAACATCAAGACTAGTTTTTATGTGTATAATCTATCCGTGTCGTGATAAATCTCTACTGGAACACACAGAGGCCTATGACATGTATTATGTATGTAATGTTTACATGCACTACTTTGCCTCATGCACTGTAGCTTTACATTATATGTGTCTTTCAGCTAATCATTATGGCATTTTTTCCATGAATGAACGCAGAGCTCAGACCAACTTTTCAAACTTCAATCCCACAGGTGACGCCCACACAACAAACAGAGATCCAGCTCTAAACAATGAGGCCAGTATCTAACAATATATTTATGCAATAAATTATCACCAAAATGCTTGTCTTCATGGGTTATGCGGTTATGCCCAGTGTGCAAACACAACACAATCCGCTAACCATTATTATGCAACTAAAATGTAGTGTTTGCAGTCTGTCAGAAATATCATGACAGCCAAATGACAATTTGTCATTTTTGGCTATTCTGTTACTACTTCGTGTATACCTTTGCTGTCTTTAACTAGGGGAAAAAAAGTAACGACGTGGTGATAATTACATAACATTTACTGAGTGTTAATCTAACGACTTTATACCTCCGTGCAGTTTGGTAGGAAACGTACTACTTAGCGGAACTATTATTTAGTTTTGGTAAACGTTACATTACAAGAGCACAATGTTTTCTGTTATTCGGATAACTTTACAGAAGGAACATACGCATTAACAACATGTCAACGCTTTATTCACAGTCCTTTAACTTTAGTATGAGTCGTACACAGTGGAGGAATCTGAAAACATGCGAAGGGCATCTTACGACAGATATAATCATCACCCGTAAAGCGAAGAAGGCTCGGATCAATCTTCCAACTTGTCTGAACACACTTGATTTTACATCCCCTCTTAAACCTGCTTGTGACTGTCATAGCTTGTAAGTTTTTATGTTAAAGGAAAGGAACAGCTGCATTTCTGTGTGTGGCGTTATGAACTATAGTGGCATGTTTGCAGAACACTGCGATGACAGCTTTTCAACATTACTCTCTGCATGCTTTCATTGCGGACAGCTCGCTTGTGTTAACGCATCGCTGCAAGCGGAGCAAAAGTCGCGCGCGTCAAGGGACGGCGCGCGCGCAGCAGCACCTGATCTCTGGAATTCAGCACGATGTCATGTGGAATGTCTGGATTTCATAAACACGGGAATGTTTGCTTACTGGGACGGCCCGACTTTTGTCACCTAAGTGAGATGCATTGCCTGCAATGAGTCTAACTGGTGGCGACACACGTAAAAGCTCACTGTGACTGTGCAGATTATAGTTTTTGAAGGTCCTAAAGAATTTTTTTTTCTTAAAACTTGTAATATTTTGCTTTTGGCATTATTCGCAACCCCAGTACTATACTTGTTTCTGTATGAAATTATGGAAGCTGAGTTTTTTCTCTACAACGTTTTGCTTTGTTTTTATTTATATGCACGCAGATATTTTAACCGCTTGTAGTCATATGCATTAATATTTTTCAAAATAAAAATATCGGCATAGAAACTAATTAGTGGTTAGCAGCGATGTTGAAACAGCGCATTAGACAGCACCGTGTAAGACACACATTGCTAAAAGCATACCAGTTAACAGCTGTTTACCATTTACGCCCAAATGATCCATTTGTGGATGACAGATTGTGCGTTTCAGCAAGACCTGCATGATCGTTATACTTTGCATAGCATCAAGTGTTGCCATAATCGTAATATAACTGCATCAAAGCATATTGTGCTTTCAGAAAAAAAACAACTATATTTCTGATATTTGTTCTTCCTTTGCCCCAAATGCACGTCTTGTTTCACAGGTTTAGTGCACAGCATTATTTCTGGGTGATCATGACTCGGGGGGGCAACATGACCCTAACACACCCCCTACAAGAGTGCTTCTTACATAGACACACTTCTCATTTCCCCCAGAACTGAGGCTTCCTCACTCAAACACGGGAGCGTAGGGAGAATACAGGTGTTAGCAAGCAAACGGTAAAGGTCAAAGTACAAATTTCCCATTAAACATCAAGAGGGAGCAGTAATTGTGCCTTACTCTTGTCAGGCACCAGCTGCATCATGGGATATCTTGCTCATCTAACCTTGGCGATAGGTTAAATCGCATGTATTGGAGGCGTGTGTGACTCAAGAACAGGATGACATACTGTTAGGGCATCGCTAATTGCATTGTTACCAGACTGTCTGGGGTAATTGCTTGTCAAAAAGCTTATCAAGCTGTAAAAACAAATTGTTTTGAGGAGAAATAGATTTTTTTTCAGGGCTTGATCTTGATGCTCTCCTGAAAATTGAGTCTTCAGCCTATAAATGTGAGGAAACGCGCCTGCGATTTGTGAAACTCAAGGTTGAAGAATGGTGTCGCTATGAGTAATAAATATAGTGCAGCAAAACAGAAGTTGGACTTTATTATTTTTATCACTAAAATAAATCAATAGCAATGAAATATTTCATCAAGCATGATCCATGCAATGTGTTTACACTGTATCTTGCAGAACACTGCATGCTGCATCCAGCACGAAGCCGTGTCTGTGTGTTTGTGACGGGCAACAAAAGCTGATGTTTATTTTGTATGACTTTCCGAGATACCATCAGTACTCAGATGTTGCAGCAGTACACCAGAGGAGGAAATTTGATCCCCGTGCGGGCAGCCCTGTCTGAATGTTCATTTGCAGCGTTTTGACGCAGCGATTTAAAAAAATATGTCAACCACGCACATGTGCCGTATGGGTCAGCAGCCAACCGCAACCCTGATGCTGGTCTTGCGAAACAGCCGTCATGATTTGACAGCGCGAGATGCTGTGCGGACCTCTGGCACTCGAGCTCTGTGCCAATCGGAGCTGTGCCCAGGGACCACCAAGCTTAAACCGCCCTCATTGTTAATTAACGCAACCCTGTCTCCGCGCTCGGTGCAGCAGCAGCGGAGAGTCATGTTGGAGTGATCTGCCAGGGTGCACATGGAGCCTGCTGGGAATGCAGTTGGCTCGGTATTACGCTCAAACGGTGATGCTTTCAAGCTGTCATGGCTAGAGAGAGATGAGAATATAGTCTACAAGCATGAACCAGCTATAGGCAAAGTCCTTAAACTGCCTGAATTTATCGCGCTAAAATGAACAGTGAAAATGTGCAAGATGAGAGTGTTATATTGGAAATCTGAAACTGGGTTTCTCTCCTGTAATTGTGACCTGACATCACCAGCCCCAGAGGGAATCCTGGATTTCTTTGGAGTTTTTTTTTTCTAATATTTTAGTTATAAATCTAATGTAAATATACATATTATTACTGTTATAATCTGACAACTATTACATAATTTCTTAATATCCGTCCATCCATCCATCCATCCATCCATTCACTTGACCGTCTTATCCAATACAGGATCGTGGGACCCCTGGAGACCATGCCAGGATTCACAGGGCGTGAGGCAGGGGACACCCTGGGCAGGGTACCAACCCTCTCTAGCATTTCTTATTATATCACAAATAAATAAATACATAAATTATGAACAGGGAGACTGTTAAAATCTTTTTTTTTTTTTTTTTTTTTTTGTGGGTTGCCACCACTGTCCCTGTGTGTTAGAGGTGACAGTTGTTATGTTGAAGTCAGGTGAGAAATTCAGCTCTGTAGTACTTCTGTGTGACAGGCCTTGTTGCATGCGTACCCCACGGGCCACATTCTGACCTGTTCGGAAGCTCTGCCACTTTAATGAGTGGTCTGTTTAGCCTCTGTCTCTGTTTGTAATTCACAAAGTATTTTGGGGTCATGATGTTGTGCCTTTTGTTTTTCACTTATTTACTATTGGTGTCTCAGCAGCTGAATAATGATTTCGTTAAACAAAAACTGTTTTTTTGTGGGGGGGGGGGGGGATTTTGTATTCAGGTGGTGAACATAGAAGGGGGGATACAACTAATTTATGGACGTGGACTACCTTTTGTGTTCAGAAGGAAGAAAATCCCTTGTGGAAAATGGGGCTCCGGTCTTGCAACAGGAGGAATTACAAGAAGATCCGAAGTGCTTATTTTCAATTTCTTCTAGATAAAGATACAAGAACAGTATGACTTAAGGACAATGTATCCAGCTTTAACCCTCTTTAATCAGATTCTTATGAAATGTCATCTTAGAACATCTTGTAAATAAATGGATGTAAAAATAAAACAGATCTCAATCTAAAAACAGATGTCTGAATCTAAAAACAGATCTCAGAGGGGTTTGGATGACCTGTATATAATCTTCATATTAAGTTTGTAAGGACACAGTGCTGGACAATGTTAGTAGGTTGCTGTTTGTTCCCCACTGCAGGCCCTCCTGTCTAATACTGTTTTTAATAATTATTGTATCTACATGAATTATTTTCATGACTTTTTACACATGGATCCTTTACCATGCAATGCCCTTGGGTGTTTCCATTAGAGCTCACCTGTTTTTGCCTTTAATGGTAAATCTTGTATTAATCTAAAATAATTTATTAAAACCATAATAATAACAATCCACCATATAGAGCACTTATATTTTTTAAAGTTTTTCCTCTACAGCTGATTATACGTGAAATGACCCAAATGTTTCGATTTTCACTTCAGTGTTTAATAGTGAAAAATTATTCATTATCAGTCTGTACCTGATACATAACAAAATAGGAACATCTTGCTGTTGGCTTGTTTGTAAATAATCAGCTTTTTAGTTTTTCATACTCATTTTAATTATTGATTATAATTTCTTATGTGTGCTGTAATTAGCAACAAAATGTTTATTGTTTGTCTATATTATTGACAATATGGAGAAATAGAAGAATACTTGGGTATATGCCTATATGCTGTGTGTGTGTGTGTGTGTGTGTGTGTGTGTGTGTGTGTGTGTGTCTGTATATGCCATATCTGTCAAATAATACAGGCTACCAGGCACCTTTAATTGATAGCTTAATTCTAGTACAAACTTTTAACAGCATGTTCTGTGCCATTAAACATGCATACCCGCATATTTTTATTTTTGAAAGCTTTTCACAACAGTTGTGCAACATGTTCTCTCACTTTAATAGATAAAACACAGTGGAATACCAGTCCCATTCTATAACATCTAAATTAGTTTCAGGAATCGATCTTTTCAAACATGGATACCAGAGTAACCACATCCTAAAAAAGGGCTCTAATAAAAAACCTAATGGTCATGTAAAATGAAAATTCCAACCATGTGAATCAAAGAAATCTTAAATGTCTACATTGTGGCTTTTCCTCTGTTACTAGTCTGTTATGTTCTGTTAAGGTCACAGATAACGGAAAAGAATTTTGTGAGAAAGTGGAATCAGTCATCCTCTTTAATAGATACATTTATCAGCAAAACAAGGGCTTACTATACCTGTAGGATGTACATTTTGTTTTTAGTCCTCCTTCTCTCTCTCTCTCTCTCTCTCTCTCTCTCTCTCTCTCTCTCTCTCTCTCTCTCTCTCTCTCTCTGTTCTGTCCCACTGTTCATGTGACTTTATAGCACAAACACCACTGGCAGGGATATGGGTAGCAGGACTCCATTGTCACTGTTTCGTTTGTGGCTCTTCTGTGTCTGCTTGACTATGTTTTTATGCTAATACAAACAGCTTTCCAGCATGGTATTCGGCACACCTAATAAACTGTCATTTCTAGGCTGTACAATAAAATGCCAACCAGACCTTGATGTTAGCTGAACTTTCTGCTTAGAATTTCTGCTCATAGGCTCTTTCTGTCCGAGCTGGACGGGTGTCATGTTTGGCATTTTGTAACTTGCCAGTTACAGTGCAGCGGCAAGAAAAGGCAAAATGTTGCATGTACAAAAAAAAAAAAAAATGACGTGCATTTTTATTGTGCCCATCTGCCTGCATGAGTCAGGTATGTAGGCACAGATTGGACAGGCAAACAGGTTCACGTCTGACTGCCAGTCTTCCCTCAGCGGCTTCTTTCCAGTTGACTCTAGATTTACCGCAAAACCTCACCTGTGCTTACCTGAGCACTGCAACACAAAGGCACACGTTGCAACATCAGAGGTAATTCTGGAGCAGGCACGTCTGTCCGTCCCTGCTAAGGAAAGAGTTGTGCAGTGAAACACACATTGCTTTGGGTGCAAATGTGTTTTGTGGCAAGCTCTTCTGCCTCGTATTTCTTCGTTATAAATTTATAAGTCAACCCTGGTGCATCTCCACGATGGCCACGTGACAACCTAGTTTATCTTCACCAATGAATCTTGGTGAATGGACCCAAGTATTTACCGGTGTTTAACATTCCTGCCTGTCCACTTGTTTCATGAAATAGCCTCAAACGTTTGTCAGCGAGTGACATTTCTAAAATGACAGCACGCTGGTGTACTTGCACTGGGAGAAAGGCTCCAGTCCAGGTACCACGGCCACACGAATAATGTTCACTGGTTCCCATTTCAACAGTGCAGATTTTAATGTATCTGAGCTGTGTTTCAGAAACCACCTAATTTTTGAGCTCTGTGAAACTCTGGGCCAGATACTTCAGAACGAATCATCAAGATGCTAATCATGGAGTGCGTCTCTGTGTTCGTCCGCCCGCTCATGCTTTACCAGACAGCTACCATCTTCACCAGGTCACCATTACTCGTAATCAGACACACTGTTCTTTTCCGCACCATCTCGCTCGCCGTTCTGGAGAAGTCTAAATCGTTAGTGTTATGAGATGCGTTGCTTATTATTAATGACAAGAGAACAAAATCAGAGGGATGGTTATTTCGAATGAACATAATAATTAGACAGATGCATATATTTGCACGCTGACATAGTAGCCTCATGCTCTCTCACTAACATCCGACTAATAAGATCGTTTTTGTGCGGAAGCCTGTAAGGCCTCCTTAATAATTTAACAGGCTCAAATGTTTTCTCGATGCTCAACATTTTAGACCTTACTGACAGCCTGTCTTTTTTTTTATCCTGCCTTTGGCTAAACTGAATACATTTCCAGGTTCAGTACAATCCCGAAAGCTGGAAGTTGGCGGCGAAGGCGGTTTGGAGCTGTCGCAGTTCAGTCTCTGCAAACCCTCTGAATCGGCGCATTCGGAGACACGCTGATGCACCATAGACTAGCTTGGCACCGTGGTTTGTACTTCAAGGGCCTTCTGATGACATGTCATTATACATTTTTACTTCTACTTTTTTGTGGGGTGAGGTTTCCAGTTCCTCTCGCTCCAAAACCTGTTCACAATAGTACCTGGCTTCAGTATGTCAGGAAATGGTCTCAAATTCATTTTTTTTCCCACAAATAATCATATGTAATAGTTCCTTTTTTTAAATGAATTCATACAGAAGCTCTCCTGAGGTAAATCAATATACTCTACAATAATATTATGCCTTTTATCCAATCATTAGTAGTTTGAATTAAGTCACCTTTAATCTCACAGATGCCTGAGATTACTGCATAAACATTAATCTGACAGGAAATCTAATTTCTCCACAGTGTGTATTTATGAATTTGGTGATTTCTGTGTGAATAACTCCTGAATGTGCTGACCTTATCAGATGTGTATGAAAAAGGCATGAATTTCAGACATGGTGCATCTTGAAATGACCCTGTTTGTAGGCTGGCCAATGTATGCATATCTGATTTCTGAAAGGCACCTTTTGTCTCATGTAGTCTCAGAGCAGGGTAAGACACACATGTGATGATTTCTGAGATACCAGCAGTGAATGATTGTCCTCGGGGAGATACTATTTATTAAACCCCACTGCACAAGCCAAACCCCACAGCTCTGTCTCTCACTGCTAATAGCTGGTAGACAGTGGGTTTTTCCAGCATAAAACATTGGAATATGTAAGTGTGGCCATTAGTCCCTCTGCTTCGAGTTGATCCTTGTGACGCACTGTAGAACGATGCAGTTCTACAGACACTCCACTTTTGTGCCATTAGAGAAGCTTTAGCAAGTCTTTTCGTTAGCGTGTAGCTGTTTTTGATCATGTAAATGCCTCAAGTGGCCATGAATCCATGCAAAGTGTTATCTTGGTATTGAGTGTGAAAATGCAGGCTGGGTCCTGTTGGATGACTGACGTGTGTGTGTGTGTGTGAGTGTGTGTGTGTGCGCTCACACTTGTGTGTTTTTCCCTCTGTGCGCGACTCAGAAACCTTCCGTCAGTCCCATGTACTCTGTGTCTGTGTACACAAGACCAGCCATCAGATGACAGTCATGTTTTTGGAGAATCATGCAGTCAGCTGAATTTTTGCACATTTGTTTAATTTACTTATTTATTGACTTTTCCATTTCTCTGAAGTATTTGAAATTATTTACTACATTTATGATGTACTTTACAGTGCAGTTCATTCTCAAAACGCCAGCATGATTATGTAAAACATTTCTGTAATAATTTCTTCTGTAGCTTCTATTATTAGTTTGTTTTGCTGTAAATTTTCTTGGCAAACATTTGTAAATGTAATTGACTCTCATGTCGTTATCTCTTTTCCAGTATAATTGGGTGTAGTATCAGATTGAGATTACTCTGTTTGCGGTATCTTTGTTCTGTTAGTTTGCATTTATTTGTGAATAGTTTAAACAGCATTATCAGTCTTTAAAAACTTAAATAGCCACACTATACAGATATAAAATGTCAGAATGCCCCAACCCCAATAAGCAGAATTAATTAAAGCTGAATATTGAATGTTGTCTGAGTGATGAACATGCGCTTCTGACAAAAATGCAGTGTCTTTTCGATTTGGTGTTTTCCGGGGAAATATTTTAATGAACATCAATTGAGTCAGAATGAAAACTGTCAGCAGGGGCCAGGTTAGCAGTCAGTACATCAACTTGCCACAGGTTTTACGCCGGATGCCCTTCCTGACACAACACTCCCATTTTCATTCAGGCTTGGGATGAGCCCTGGGTATGTTCCATCTTACGCAGCCCCAGGGGCTGAGAATCAAGCACCAAGGTTGGAGCTACAAGGCAGCAGTGCTAACCAGCGAGCCGCCGCACTGTGACAGACAACACATCCACTTTTGTATGCAACTAACTTTTCCATGGGTTTGTCTTTGTTCCCCAAAGCTGACAGCGTAATTCTATAAGCTCTCTGAAATATTTTAGAAAACAGCAGCTGCCCACAACCACACAACAGTCTGCACATTTTCTTCCTCTGTCAACACCAGCACAGCTTGTTTGGCTACTTAACCAGTCAGCCTAAACCTTGATTAGTTCCATCGTGTGTGTGTGTGTGTGTGTGTGTTACTAAATGCTCCGCTGCTCATGGAAAGAGAGGAAATAAAAACAATTCCAACTGGTTAAGGCAGCTTTTTGCCTGAAAGCCATAACTCAATAAAACCTGCCTACTACGGTTGATGTAATGATGAAATTTTCTAACATTGTAACAATGTGTAACCAAATTTCCTAACATTGTTTCACAGTAGGTGTCACAAAACAGGGTTTTCATATTCTTCTGACAGTGCTGGTGTTCACATGAGGGTAATGTCATTGTACAGATGCCATTGAGTCATCCAGCAGCAATTCTAGAAATTCGTGAAGAGGGTGGCCAACAAGCAGCCAAGTCTATTGTAGGATGGGGTGTATGTCAAATTAGATAATTATGTTGTAGATGTTTGGAGTGGCACTTGGGTTGGCCAGCTGGATTTTGCTATGCAGCTGGGCTCACCCACACTCTTCAGGTGGTTGTGGAGATGTTTTTTTGTCAGTAAATGTCCTTCTTTTTGCACTTCATGGGAATGTTGCATATCATCAAGATGTTCCTCTTGCATGTGTTTGAAGAGAAGGTTGCATTTCATTTCACGTGGACAATCCTTCATTTTAACACTTTTCCTGCAGTAGCCACAGATACCTGACGCAAAACTCAGGCTCTGTTCTGAGCCCTGAGCTGTGTTTTAAATAAAGAGAATCATTCTCTCCTCAAGCGTATAACGAGGATAACACCATGCTCTGAAATTAAATTTAATGAATCAATCTTCATATGAAGGATGCTGTTTATGGAACGTACCCTTGTTACAACTATAATTACATTTGCAAAGTACATTCTGAGTTTTTTAAATTGATTCACACTTATTTTACATAGCTGTTTTTAAAATTCTTGTTTTTATGCATATTTGTTTTTATCATGATTCAGCATATCATGTATGATATGTACTGTAACCTCTCAGTTGTTTCCTGAGAACGTATCATCATAACGAATAGCAGTTTTTTGAAAGGGTAATTTAGTAGGACTGCACAATTCAGACAAAATGTACCTGAGTGATCAATTAGCATAAACATATGACATGACATAAAATTGGGCATTCAAAACAGAATACTTGCAATGTTAAGAATGATTTAACTGGAAATATCCCCCTACTGCCCTAGCTGGATATACAAAATATATCTCTACAGAGAATCTGCCATTAATGTAAGAGATAAAGAACGGCCATTGTTTTCATGCTTAATGTTGATATACGAATCTCATAATTTCATGATTAGTAGATCTCATCTTCTTGTTCTAATGTATGGTGGTTGCTTTTTAAAATGTTGACATATATCTCGTTTCGACTCTCTGAAGAATATTATTTAAGGTTCATATGTTCAAGTAAATAATACAGTTTAACGAGTCTAAAACTTTATGACAAAATTGATGTATTTGAAATAATGTCTCAATGGTACCTTTCAGTCCATGTGAGTCAAGAGGATTTGTTGTTAGTATGAACAGACGATTCACATTAGTTACGCTGAGTTCTTCATAGCAGCTGATACTTTGACTTTTATTATAATACTGGAAAGTAAAGAAAACTCTTATGTTGTACTCATTACCTCTCATACTATCTCTTTTTGATGTGTGTTTAATGTGTTTTAATGTGTGTCAGTATAAATGACCTCACTCTTTTGTTTTGCCATCCAGTAAGCGACACTGTAGAATGCAGTAATTCATCTCGTCCCTCCTCTTTCGACCCACTTCCTGTGTTTCAGTCAATGAGTTCAGCTCTGCTGCCTCACCTTCTTCCATAATAAACCTGCATCATGCATTTGGTGTCTGGGTGGCCATTGCTGGCCCTCAACAGCCTGTGGGGAATTCCAAATTTGTGCCCTCTCTGATGTGATTGAAGTCATTATTTCTGTGATAAGCCATTTCACCAGGTGTTTTGGGTGTAAATCTATCATTAGTTAACAGGTAACTGCCACCCTTCAGTCCTTCAATTTCACACCGCTGGTATAAACAATCATTCTCTCCATACAAACTGCCTGTCTGCCTGGCAGAGCCTTGTTTTGCATTTTTCTGACTCAAAATGGGCTGCTGCATTTGCTCGTTAATGCAGTAATGAATCTCTCGTCTTGATTTGCATTTGCTGTATTTAATTACTGCCTTTCTAACTTTCAGCTAAGCCATTAGACATTTTAGCAAATCTATTCCAGTGAAATAACACGAGCAGCAGGGCAGAAGGTGCAACATAACCAGTGGGGCAGGGCCGCTGTTAGGGCCCAATGACAGATATTACTTTACATGTTATACTAACATATTATGCTACATTCTATTTTTTGAGGGTCCCCTCAGTCATGGGCCCTTTGAGTCATCCTAGGATCCGGCATCTGGGTCATAAAGAAGAAAAGAATCAAGTACCAACAAGGAAATACTGCTAATTAGTTCATTTACTGCCTCTTCTGTTGTCTTCTACTACCACAACTACCTAGTGACTGTATTGAATTGTCGTTAAAATTCTTTATGAGTTATAAATTAGACTGTCAGTGCGGAGAGAATGGAGGACCACATAATTGCTGGATGTTTAAAAAGGCAAAAATTTCAGGATGTAAAAACAGTAGTTGAGACAGGGACAATTGCCATTGTAGCCACATAATGGACACTCCTCTGGCCACTCCAAATGTGTTTAACTTGGCTAAAAGGTTTGACTCCACCTCCACTGTTCATAATTTTTTACTTTCACATAATCTAGGGCTGACAGCATCATGCCAACATATTCATGTGTTGTGTTTTTAATGAGCAAGATATAATTGAGGAGTTAAGGTAACAAAATAGTTCAACTACTCAAACTCTGAAGAGGACTTTTTATTGTTCAACACTGCGCACATATTAACTTCATTTTAGACGAGAAGTTTTTGGGAATTAATTTGTCATCGCACTGTTAGGGTCACGTGCTCCATAACGTCACGCTTTATTGACTGTACGATATTTTGACCCAGCCATGTACTGAGAAATGACAGTATTTACTGCCAGGTGTTAATTACATTTTATATTAACATGTAAGAGCGACAGTGCAGCTTTAAAACATTCTGTTGTGTGAATGTTTGATGAGCAGATACTGTTTTGTATTCCAGACATAAAAATTGAGGCAGGACTGAAAATGGTTGTGTCGATATGGTTTATA